>JAODJU010000119.1:349315-360152 GCA_026776725.1 Gnathonemus echidnorhynchus
ACCCGCACCGCAAGATAGACCTCCATCTGTATCCGCACCACCCGCACCGCAAGATAGACCTCCATCTATATCCGCACCGCAAGATAGACCTCCATCTGTCAGAGCCGAGTCGTTATTCGGGTCGGCACTCTCGCACCCGGCTCACTCGGCATCTGCCGTTCATAACTTTTCCACCCCGCCGTTTTCTCGCATGCCCCCCCGCCCCCCCCAATCCGGTGTGGCCGACAGCTCACAATGAGCCTTTCATGCCCCAATGCTGCTACAGAGGCCAGCATTCACAGATCCGATGCCCCCCCCCTTTTGGAAATCTTGGGATCGA
Organism: Gnathonemus echidnorhynchus; assembly: GCA_026776725.1. Taxonomy (NCBI): domain Eukaryota; kingdom Metazoa; phylum Chordata; class Actinopteri; order Osteoglossiformes; family Mormyridae; genus Gnathonemus; species Gnathonemus echidnorhynchus. The sequence continues at coordinate 349,635 of JAODJU010000119.1, forward strand.
TGTGCCGAGTGAGTTCCCTGGGCAAATGACAGCCACCGGTGAGACTCGTAATATACTGTGCCGGGTGGGAAAGTGCCTGTTCTCTGAGGGACTAGCACAAGCATCAGGGAATCGGCTACGGGGAAAAATAGTAGCTTAGCATGAGCGCTGCCCGGAGGAGCACAGGTGCTGTGATCTTGTTTTTATGGACCGGCGTGGCCCCGGCCAAACGGTTGACTAGCAGTCAGCGTTCATGTCTGAGTCAGCATCAAACAGGCCGGCGTCGCCCTGGAGCTGTCCGGCCCATGCGAAAACTGAAGGGGAAAAAATGATTCACAAGACGTCATTCATGCTCCAGCTACACGGGCGAACGTTACCCCAGAACTGGAGCCGTGGCACCTTAGCCAGGTATTCATCGTGTGGTTAGGACTGAAGTCAGCTACCGAAAGTGAAGTTTGCAGAATTTCTCTGTAGCTGCACATTGCTTCCGTCACATCTGCTGCGCAGGCTACGGCTTAGCTCCTGAGTAATTGCAGGGATACAGAGTTTAGGAGCACATTGAAGATGTTAGGAGGATACGGCCGGGGTGGGATGGCCCTAGGAGAGGATGTCACAGTTTAATGGCACTGAGGTTGAGTTGTTTCAGATCTGGAGGATTGAGGGAGGGGCCTGCAAACTGGGCCTCCAATGCTGTCCCTTCTAGTCATTTTTATAGCATCCTGTCAGTGACTCTCTGCACTTTTCTGTCAACTTTACTGAGAATTACCTACCTACCAATTACCTACAGATTATAGTATTATAATGAATTGTGTTTGGTCATTTTTTTCAATGAATGAATCCATGGTTCTCTATTTCTTAACAATAAGGGATTCAGTCATGTATAAAATGAAAGGTAAACAATGCCAAGATTGATGAAGCGTCTCCTAAAGTCGTTTTCTCATTTCCACCTTTATAAGTGAAATATGGGCAGTTTAATGAATTTTGATTAATGCAAGACATTCACTCAAACAGCATAATACAGCTGAGAATAGGGCTTCTGCAATAACTGTACAGTCACAAATTATCCAAACTAATATTCCTTTTTCACACGTGTGTATTTTTCATTTTAAATGCGGTAGTGTTCACATCCAGTCCTGAGTGTTTCCTGCCTGGGACAGGCTGCAGGCTGTCTGACTTTGTACTGGATAAGAGGTTATTCTCGATGGATGGATGGATGGATGGATGGATGGATGGACTTTTCAAGAAAACACTAGTGTATTGAAACAGCAGTCAAGAGACATCTTCAGCTTCAGAACAACACTAGGATTCAACCAAGCAGATTAACAGATCTGTACAGGGAAATGCGGCAGATGTGACAGAGTCTTACTGTCAGCATGCAGTCCCTGCATTCTTTTTTACCCATCCTGAGTCATTATCATCACAGACTGGATCACGCCAGTTATCAGCACAGACCTGGTTACAGAGCCGATCAGGTCTTTACCCATCCGACCGCCATTTAGATTTAGATTTGACCCGAGGGTGAGAGAGAAACACACTAAATAAAAAAGTATCGATCAAGCGGCTAATGCTGGTAATTTTGGATACTGCGTGAGGAAGAACCACCCGCTGCGATTTGCTGGACTGGGAATCGCTAAAGTCTGCATCCCTCTCAGCAGCTGGACGTCAGAATGCAATCAGGAGAGCAGAAAATCACAAAAAAAAGCCTGGCGGAGAGGGTGATGGCATATTTAGTAATGGAAATATGGTGATTCCATATGGGTGTTCAAAAAGATTATGCTAATTTTTTACAAGGAGCGAACAGTCTCAGCAAGACGTAGAAAACCTGAGAGAGGGAACTGTGGACACTTAAGGGAGGCTAAAGATGTATATAATATTATCATAATAGGCATTGCGGTGGTTTAATGTCAATTTAATCATTAGTCATCATTATTTTCATGAAATTTTGAAGTAAGCCAGAATGCAAACCCGTAGTGACATTGGAAAACAGGTTTTTCCAATATCTTCAACTTAAACTGTAAATACATTTTGATCACTTCTGTCACAAAATGCAATGCTTGCATAAAAAGTTTATGTCCCCCAGTCCTCTACTTATATTTTCAATTTTATGATTTAATTAAACAATATGTTAAATATTTAGCTAGTAATGTTAACTCTTTGGAGTTTTACGCACCAAAATACATTGACTATTGCGCATTCTATTATTCATAACTTGTTTAGAACCTGAATCAATATTTTTTTTATTTTTTTTTTACTAATATTGGCCTTATGAAATGATGCATCTTGACAGTATGCCATTTGGTTGCTCAAACTTTTTACATAATTAACAAAGCATCTGCTTAGTATATAGGCCCACAATGAATCACTTGATTGAAATAATTAAGACAAGGGCTAAATATCTTAGAGAAGTAATTGGTTTCTGAGTAACAAAAGAAATCTTTTATTTACTTCCCTTTGGCAATTACCCTCATCTTGAACACAATTATCACTCTGCTCTCGGAAATCTTTTCCGAGACAAACCTCGCGGGTAATTTATCGCTTGTTCTAATGAGCACTCTTCTCGAAAAGGCCAAGAATGTGCCACGGAATGCGTCTGGAGTGGTTTGTTGGTGGTGCGTTTCAGAAGCACTCAAGATAAATTTGGCTGAGCGGTTCATTAAGCAGCCTGTGTACTGTTGCATATTTTCCCCATTGTTCTGGCCCTCTTTCCTATAACTCCTCACTCGCCGTGTGGGAAGACAAGCTTGTTGGTGATAACAGCCTCTAAAAAGCACTAATTGAAACTTGTCAAAAATAAATACCGAACTCTTCATAAGTCTCTGTTTAAGACACCAGCCAAAATTTCATTCTTATTGAAGAAATAGACAAAAACCCCGTCGATCTTCTCTCTATAGACGATAAAACGATGTGTTTAGGAATCATCAAGAAGTGGCTTTCTGCACAAACCGAAATACCGCATGCCAAAAAAAACCTGCATTGTTATGTTTCGTCAAACGTGCTCTTTCTGTGCTCTTCCCGCAGATGCAGCAGCTGTTCTACGAAAACTACGAGCACAACAAGAAGGGCTTCATCCAAGAGCTCCACAGCAGCAAGATTCACAACGCCATCACCCTTCACCCCAACAAGAAGCCCGCCTACCAGTACCGGCTGCACAGCTACATGCTGGCCCGGCGCATCTCTGAGCTCCGGCACCGCACCATACGGCTGCACCGCGAGGGCGTGGCCATGAGCAAGCTAAGCGACACCGAGGCTCGACGTGAGGACCAGCAACTCGGCGCGATGCCCTCTTACACCCGCTTCCAGCCCACCAGCCGAGCCGACGTCATCGAGTGGGATTTCCTGACGGGGCGGCACATCTACTCTGCAGGAGAGAACCAGATGCCCCGGCAGGGCCAGGGGAATTCCCTCCGGGGTGCCCTGGAAGACACTGTGCTCCAGGTTATGGAAATGATCAATGAGAACTCGAAGGCCCGTGGGCGCGTGATTGACTTCAAGGAGATCCAGTATGGCTATCGGAGGGTGGACCCATTGCATGGGGCAGAGTACATTCTGGACCTCCTGCTCCTCTACAAGAAGCACAAGGGGAGAAAGGTGACAGTTCCTGTCCGCCGCCATGCCTACCTGCAGCAGTCCTTCAGCAAACCTTTCTTCACTGAGGCTGAGGATCTGGACGTAACCGAGTTAGTGGATGCCATCAACTCACAGTCCTTCTCATTTCTGTCCAACTCCCTGAAGATCTTCTCACCTTTCCAGTATACGGAGTCGACCAAAGAGATGCTTGAGCGCAGCCAGAAGAAGATCCACTTCCTCGTCCCCCTGACGGGGAGGTATGACGTCTTTGTACGATTCATGAAGAACTTTGAGAAGATGTGTCTTATCCCCAGTCAGAACGTCAAATTGACTGTGATCTTGGTAGATAATGACAGTAACCAAGACAGAGAAAAGCATATAGAGCTGATCAGGGAATATCACCACAAGTATCCCAAGGCCGACCTGTCAGTCATCCCGATGACTGGTGATTTCTCCAGGGGCCAGGCTCTGCAAATGGGTTCGTCGCAACTGGATAATAACACCCTGTTGTTCTTCTGTGACGTGGACCTCATCTTCACCACCGACTTCCTGCAGCGTTGCCGGGACAACACGATCCAAGGCAGGCAGGCCTACTTTCCCATCATCTTCAGTCAGTATGACCCTAAAATCGTCTACGCGGGCAGCCCCCCTGACAACAGCGATTTCATCTTCACCAAGAAAAGTGGCTTCTGGAGAGACTACGGCTTTGGCATCTCCTGCATATTCAAAAGCGACCTACTGACGGCTGGTGGCTTTGACACATCAATCCAGGGCTGGGGACTGGAGGATGTAGACTTGTTCACAAAAGTCATAAACTCTGGATTAAAGGTGTTCCGCGGTCAGGAGACTGGCATCATCCACATTTACCATCCAGTTCACTGTGACACTAACTTAGATCCAAAGCAATACAAAATGTGCCTAGGGTCTAAGGCAAGTACTTACGCATCCACAATACAGCTAGCCGAACTATGGCTGGAAAAACATTTAGGCATTGGGTACAACAGAACTTCCTCCTGACATCCCTGCTCCATTCTCCTCCTATGGAGTTTACCTCAATTCTGCATTCGTGTGGAAAAACGATGGCGAGGTGCGAGCGAGTTCTTGGGTACTTTCGGGGTGACTTTGTGCAATGTGTTTTTTTTTTGCCATTCCATTTTCTGTAATTGTCCTTGCTTTCCATGGTTTGTGATTCCCATTGCCGTCTTCCAAAGGCCTTTTTCCGTGCACATGCAGTAGCGGTGATCATGCCCCCCAGCCCCCGATCTGCGACCTGCAATGCCATGCGTTTCTAAGCAGACCTTTTACTGTCTGAAGATCTGTATGGATTCTCAGGAGCATGTCTTTCATACTGTGGTCACTTTCTGTGAACGTGTGTGAGATGAAGACCCTGGTCTGCTTCAGACGGACAAAGAAATGCTCGCCGTGGGTCTCTGCCAGCATCACTGAAACCTTTTTGACAACGGCAAAAACGGCTGAAATGAAGAAATGTAATAATGATAGAAAGAATAATAATAATAATAATAATAATAATATTCCTGAAAGTACCACAAATGTGCTTTAAAGCTCCACGAGGTGAAAAGACTTTATGATAGTTTTCTAATTTATACAGAAGGACATGTTAACTCAACTTTCATCGGCAGTATTTTTTAAAACGTGAATAATTTTGATGATTGTGTTGTTATTTTTTAGCGGGAATATTTCCATGATGTAAAAGGTACTGGATACCGTCCGACATCTGCTGTCTGTTTAGTGTTATTTCAGATCCAAAAAAATGTCCACTTTTTCACTCCGTTTTTTGTGACCTTGATTCTGATTGGTGACCATGAATGGAGATTTTTTTTTTCTTTATTTCAGCTTTGTGGCTTTAAAGTCATTTGGTTTGTTGGCGAGGACAACAAAGTTATATTACGAAGGGTTATTTATAATAAAATGTTAAAATGCATACAATGCAAAAACCCTGTCTCATTATTGAATATATGAAAATTAAATATTTTGAACAAATTCCTTAAACATCCTACACTTAAGAGGCGTGACAGGAAAGATTTTTCTTATTTTTTCATATTTAAGCTTTAGATATGCTTTAAATGCTGCTATTAACCTACACATAAAACAAAGTATAGTCCTGAAAAGCTTTCTATAAAATACATCAGAAAAAAATGATCATTCTAACAGATTGATTTATGAATACCTACTCCAATGAGCAGCCGTTTCAGGCATGCGCTCCAAATTAATTATACACTGCATGAACAAGGTTAATTATCTTCATGAAGCAAAATGATTCTGCACTCTTTCACTTAAACACCAAATTCTAATTAATTTAATTAGAAATCAATTTAAGCTCGATCAAAGTCATTCCTGGATGAGGCGTATCAAAAATTACTTACTGCTCTCATTACTTCATGCTTACTTTACATGCCTGTAAAAGTTTCATATGTTTGACAATTTATTATCACCTTGGACCAAAAAAACACCAATACGCCCTTTTTTTGTTCACTTAAGTCTTTCGAGCAAATGATGCATAAATTATGTGTAACATATTAATTAGTCTACTACAGCAGCAGACTTACATTGGCTTAAATCATACTCACAGTTTAAAAATGTTTTAAAAAATTTACACAGTCGGCACAGATCAGTGAGATATGTCACTGTACTAGAGACCACAAAGTGCACTCATTGGCCACTTTTCCTTCACTCTGCTCAAACTTCTCCAACATGATTTCTACGGTGTTTAGGTCAGGTGGCCAGGTCATGGCACTGTACATGCAGTCTGGGTCGTCTTTTAGGGATGGTCTTGGTGGATCTTCTTAGTGATATCCTCCAGGATCTTGGAATTGCTGGTAACAGACCATTAACAGACAGCTATACAAGTAAGTGAGACCGGCATCAAGACCTAGCGGTGTGGTGGCTTAAGACCCACGATCAAAGGATACAAGGAATAGATCTCACTGAACATTTAGAAATGTCAGCCACAGATCATTAACATCCACCAAAGAGAAAATAAAGTGCAGTTGCCCTTTATATAGTTTATTTCCAGAAAAAATATGGTTTAACCATAATTCCTTTCAGTGCTCTTCATGTAAATATGAATTTTAAGCTTTTAAATGTCCTACCATCTACCCATCTATTTTCCATTTTGCTGATCCAGTTTGGGGTCAGGAGGATCCTGGTTCCTATCCCAGGAAACACATGGTGTGAGTCAGGGGACACTTTGGATGTGGTGCCAATCCAGAAGACTATCCAGCATTATTAATGTCCAGAGAACTGTTTTTTTTTTCCAGTTCCAGTAGTAATTCAGGAACATTTCACCATGTCTTCCCGAAATTAGAAACCTGGCAAAGGAAAGGTGGGTTTTGTGATTTGTGTGTTTTTGTGCTTTTCGTTTTCCAGTATTTTTCAGGCTCATATTAAATCACCGACTCCCATTAGAGTCACAGTCCCTGGCAGCTGGGGAGCTGATGACAGAGTGGATTATATTATTCGGCCTCATTTGCTTAGAAGGCCAGACTGCAGAGCTAGCAGTTAGCTACCAGCAGCTAGCCGTGTGACTGCGGCTCGCGTTCTCCATACAAGGCTGGCAGTGAAAGGGAGTGGAGCTTTTTTCCAATTGAATTCCAGTCAATTTGTCAGTGGAGGGAGAGCCATCTGTTTCCCTTTTTGTTGCCTCACTTGTCAACCATGTTATTTCACGTGTCGTAAAATTGAATCGCTCATCCTTCTATTATATTTAGGTAAAATGACCTCAAGTGATCACTGTTCTGTATGTTTCCTGGTTTATGTGTTTTTTTTTTTACTTATATAAACATTGATCTATGGCTCGATAAGAAAATCCATGCAAGTTTTTGTGAGCGGCAATTTGACTTCAGTGATCCAGCAGGACTGCTGAGGCTAGCTCAGGACACAAGAGGACAGATGAAAGAAATATCAGATTACATCTCGTAGCAAAGGTTTTGATAATGACTTGGCTCAGGAGAGATGTAGACCATTGAAGTCCCCATGTTTCTAGAGTATTCTGCTGCAGTCTGGGGTTTACTGAGCTTGAGTAAATTCCTACTGATACCGAAAATGGCTCTTAGAAGAGTCCTCTCAGAGTAACCCTTTTGTTTTTGTAAAAGGATACTGTGTTTTGCTAGGACACGCAACAGGAATTGCTCAATACTCTTGATAAGGATAATTATTCTTCTGCTGTGAGAATACTGTCATCGATTAAATCATTTTGGCGTCATCTCCAGTGGGGGGGATTACCCTTTTTGAGCATGTGGCTTTGTCGGATGTAAAAGCCAAGGCCGCGATTTCTCACGGAGCTTCAAAGATGAGGCGAAAGGAGCCGCCGTCAGTCTTAAGACACTTCAAAGGAACGGAGATACCTGGGAGGCTTCCAGCTGAATGTACCATGTTGTAGGACAAGAAAACAACAAAATACAACAAGATAGGTGCATCTCAGCCCAGACGAACAAAATGTGGACACAGACCTCTGTGAAATGTAGAGACCTCTAAGCAGTATGAGACTTAAATTAAGTTAGGGAGCAATAGTCTGTACTATAAACATTGTAAAACTCAGCAGAGTGGATTTCAAGGTGAAGTAAATGAACTAGAGCACAAAATTATATATGGGTCATGAAAATCTTCCATGTGGAAGCTTTATAGGTCTGCACACCATGGCCAGGATGCTGGCCTTCAGCTGGCCGACATTAGACGGTGATGCAACCTACAGGCAGAGGAGAAGTGTGTTCAAATTTCAGGAGCCATTTTTCTGAAGTTCTCAACAAATGGTTGTATTCAAAGTGAAAGGTCGTTGTCATCTTCCACAATATGACATATGGGTCACGCACTGAGATAAAATACTGTTTTGTAGGTTGTTTTAAAAAAGAAAAACCATCTATAAAAGGAATAGAAATATGTGAAACATAAAAACAAGATTCATTAAGAAACACAAGACAGAAGAAATTCATGTGTGGCAGGTCATAACTGGGTCATATTTTTTATAAATGTGTTATAAATGAGGAAGCAGGTAAATGACATGATAGAAACATCAGTAATTAGAGATTCCCATCACTGGCACATCAGGGCTGGGCTCTGTGCCTGTCGCTTTCATTGCCTTACTTTATGTTTTTTCATCATTGTTCTCTCGCACCCAGGCTGCCAAGTGAGAAATCATATTTTATACAAGGCAGCCCTCCCAGTATTGTATAAAACCCACCGCTTCCCCGAGGTGGCTGTATCTCGCACAAGTGTGAATTAGCAAACTAAAGGTCAGAGGTAATACACCTGAGGTAACAGGAGATTATCCTGGCTGCAGGAGTCTTCGGACGGGGTAGTTTTGAGCTCATGATACAATTAAGCTACATTCATGGTCAAAATTGTTTTTTTTTTTTTATATGCTGGAAACCATGCTGTTATAACTTAGTCTTCCTTCGGCATGATACATAAATATGAAGTCCTGTAGCCCAAAAAAGCTTTATATTTTTAAAGGGAAACAAGGTTGGAGTTCAAACACCTTCTAGAAAGGACCAGCCTTTTCAGAATTGCAAATGTTGCGAAGTGTTTTAACATTTCCATGAAGACCACAGACTGTGGGAAGTAAATGAAGTGAACAGAGAGAACACTTAATGTGAGTATAGCGGGAGATACGATACTCCAGTTAAAGCGCGTAAAATCCAAGTGCGAGATGGAGTGCGGCGCACAAACACTGCGAACACTGTAGAGCAAATCGATTGCAGGCGATGATAGATGACAGTGCATCCTATAGGTTGGACGGTTAATATCATGTGGGCGAAAGCCAACTACACAGGCTGGTTACAAATCAAAGTTGTATTGGTTATTACACTCTCATTTCGGCTGTACCGGTCGAATTCACTCGACCAGCTCGCTTAATCGTGCTGGAGCTTCAGAGCGGTGTAAGGTTGCTCCTTTCATCAACCCCGAGCAGTTTGGAGAACGGCCGCCACATGATGTCAGAATCCTTGTCCGTCTCCCCGTCTCCGTGTCACAGATGGTGGGTATAACCAGCTGTCCCTTCTTGGAGTGACCTTGTCACATCAGCACTTTTTACTGCCTGGCTTTGGATTTGCAGAACATCACAGCTGCGGGGCGTTTGAAGGACTGCTGGGGAGGGGGCTAGCTGGTGTCACAGGAGAAGGGCATCCTGCCTTCATCTGAGCTCTCTCCCTACCTGGGTGATAATAATGCCGGGAGTGAATAGAATAATGATGCTTCATTCATCCCCGCAGGGAAATTCTCTCCCCGCCTACCCCATCTTCCTCTCTATGAGACACACAGACGCATATGCAGGTCAGAACAAGCTTGGGCTCACAGCATAGAATCAACCGGTGCACAGCACCCAGAGATAGAAATTTCAGGTCCAGAAAGTAAAAATCCAGACCAAGATTTTGTTTCAACCCACCAGCTGAGTACTCTGAGTCTGTGACTCTTTATACAAAACTGGTTGATTGATACAAAATCTTGGTCTGGACTTTCTGGAGCTGAAATTTCCAGACCTGACAGCACCATTGGAGTAACTGGGGGTAAGGGCCTTGCTCGGGGGCCAACGGACATGAGGCCAGGGCTCGAACCGGCGACTTTCCAGTCACAGGCACGGAGACTCAGCCTGCTGCGTGTCCCTCTGTGTTTGGGGACCTTGTCAGCGCTGACTCTCCGGCACCCAACCCAATTCGGCCGAGCTGAACATCAGCAGCACTTTCCCGGAGTGAGAGCAAACGCAGTATTGACAACTGTTCTGTTATTCCGGCGACACTGGTGTTGCACATGAGCTCTGTCCAGCAGCGGATCCTGACGGAAGTAATGTGGGCGCATCTTCTGAGGGACGGCGATGCAGCAAACTGCGGGCACCGAACCACGCTCCCACCTCCACCCCACCCAGGCTGACAGCTTTAACCGTGCCCCCCCCCCCCGTTGAGGTGACAGCTCGACAGCTTTTACCCACAGCTCGGTGCGGGGGGGGGGGGGGGGGGGGGG
>JAODJU010000119.1:379054-401785 GCA_026776725.1 Gnathonemus echidnorhynchus
CGGAATTATATCGTATCGACCAAAATTAAGAAATATATCGTGATATAAATTTTTGTCATATCGTCCAGCCCTAATTGAGGGGTGCCCAAACTTTCGATCTCCACTGTAGACAGAGGCACATTAACATAGTCAGGGGTCAGAGGGCCCTATTTAGTGCTGGCAGTTTGCTGGCCAGTTGTCCATCTTGACCATGCCAGGATCCGCCCAGGTAAAAGGCAAAGTTTGTAGACAGAAATCAGATAGAGAAATAGACAATGTTAAACAATATAGTTGAAAATGAATGTTCATGTTATTTATCAAGTTATTTAATTGTTGAAAACAAAGGCGGCTCTGAGTGTTTATACCATTCCACACAGCGGCGCTGTCTATGGGATTGTCCAGTTGAGTGTACGCAATTAAGCTAATTGTTGTCTCGCTGTGGTGGAGACTCTCAGGGCTAGTGCTTTGCAGAGAGCGCTGCTCCGAAAGGGTCGTCTCACTGCAGCCAGGCAGGAATGAAGCTGTAATGAGTTTTCCGACAGCAGGAATGAAAACATGCGAGGTGGGCTGGCCGGCAGGATTTATGCACCCCCAAGACCCGTCCCAGGCTGCCACTGAGAGCACGCCGGAATGATGAAGTGATACAGGCCTTTCTGAAAACATTTAGGTCCTCTCAAACGCCTTCAATCCAGCAGTGTGGTGATGCTACACTTCTCCCTGGTGTACATTTTTATTAACAAAAATGACATCTGAAATACACCCAGATTTCTATTCCATTTATACTTATTAGTACCACAGCATCGGGTTCACAGATCGCCTACATAATTCAATTCCCACTCTGCTTGTACTGGGAACAAGTCAAGCATTCAAATGAGACAGTTGTTACAAACAAATCAACTCTTATCTTCATGATCCAATCCCCAAATGAGGTCTGGTATCAAAGAAAACACACTTTGAAAAACAAAAATAACTTATTTTACAAGGGAAGAACTCAAAAGAACATGGCATGTTCAGTAATGGTTCATCTACATTTTCTGACATTCTACATTTCTTTCCTGTGTGTGAATTATAATGTACAATTTTTCATTGTTTTGCTACACTTTACAGTACATTGTTATCTAGTACTGGATGTGGTTGAATGAACGTGCATTCCTATGCACTTGTTGAATACTGAAAATCTGTTATTTTCCTCTGTCGAGAGCTGTTGATATTGCTGATGAAAGAGTAAACAACACTGTTACATGGCATTCAATATATTACAGTGTATTCCCTACTCTAAAGATAACGCAAAGGGGGAAAAAAACACAGGTGAATTTGGAAGTGATGTGACATCATCTCTCGTACATGTGCCCAGGATCAGGCTGAGAGGAGGTGACAGAGCACTGTGGTTATAAATAGCGCGGCTGCTTCTGAGACTAAAGCCCTGTCTTCTGCCGGCTGAAAGCTCCTCCACAGCACAACACATAATTGGCGTGGCTTCTGCGCGGACGAGCGAGCGCCGTCCTGACACCCCTGATCCCCGACGCCTTTTCATTTACACACCCGCGGACCACTCAGTGAAGCCTGGACCGCTCCCTCTGCAAGCTTACGGGGGAAAAAAATTAGAATGTGTGGTAAAAATGACGGGAAGATGATATAAAACAAGGAGCGCTAAGGGCTCGGGAAGATCACAGCAAACAGACTTCGCCTGTGCGGCACGAAAATGACTCGTCACGTTATCTGAAAACGTGGGGTATACACAAATAGTATGAGTTGTTTTTTATATAACATATGCGATATGAAAGAGCTGCTGTGATCGCTGAGATTATCACGTGAAGCCAAAATAGGCCTACCAAGATGCCGAATGACTGATGAATGCTGCATCACTGATAAAAAAAACTATTATTTCAGTTAAATATGATTACATGTATTTTTTAAGATATGGAATACGGAATGTCGGGCTATTGTAAGCAGAGGAGAGATTTAGGCCTATTGCACATAGAACATAAGGTGTCTGGAAGCAGCAAGTATTTTCAGTTAAGCTTTTGTATTCTTAACTATCTATTCAATTAATGATTGACAAAGGCATTCATTTGAGAAATGTGGGTCAAGTAGCCTGCTTTTGGCTCTGAGGTTTGAAAACGCCCCCCAGTGGTAACAAACCCGTGGTTTTACCACCTCCCCATGAGAGTTGGAGGTGCTGTCAAATTGCATCCATTGACTAAGGTCTTAAATGCAGCTTAAGTTTGGCAATTCTAATGACCTTCCAATCGCTTACCCAGTACATGGACACATAAACCAGACATACAGCCCCCTAATTTAAGACCCATAATGGAATATGAACAATCTGATTTAACATGAATGATCTGGTCCAGTAATGAAAGTACCTCCAAATGAACCATTGGTTTCCAGCATAATAATTTTCCGTTGTATATCCATGTAACAATATGTAAGAGAAGTCGCCTTAACTGCCACCACAAGAGATGACAGTTTATGGGAAGATCAACATTTAAAGTACACTGATCCTGATTATGTAGCTAATATTCTGTGCCTGTACTGGAAGGTCAGCGGTTCGAATCCCATGGCTGGCTGAGTAATCGTATCAATGTCAGGCCTTTGAACAAGGATTAAGACGTGAACCCTCTGATGCTCCAGGGGCACAAGAAAAATGGCTGATCCTGCACTCTGACCCCCAACTTTGGAAGTCGTAAGGGATGTGCAAAAACCGAAGGATTCCTGTGAGCTCACACTCAAAAAAATGGCAAATGAAAGATTATTACCCTTATACTGTTTGCCTCACTTCGCCATGTTTGAAAGTACAAGAACTGGAAGTTCAAATGAAGCAGAAGTTGACAAGGAAATACTCGCTGTAAATAATACCTGCAGCCTCGGTGACGGAGCTGTAAAAGTCAGTCTCTAAATCACTCAGAGAAAGGCTTCTCTCACTATGGAGGCATAATGCTTAGGCTGACATATACTGTAAAGGAGCTCCTTAATAATTAAGTCAAATGCACTAGGGTATGAATGCACAGTTAACGGGTTAGTCAGTTTCGTTACATGTCACATGACCAGCCCTTACACTGAGCACGCTCACTGGAAGCCATGATTGTGACATGGGCAGGTTTCTGCTGTGTACATCAGAGGAGGTTGTTTGACCTTTTTGGTTTGTCTACTGAGGTTCTTAAAAAGACCAGCATGAGTCACGTGGTGGTACGAAGGGGCAGTCTTCAGCGGCGGACCCTTCAGGAACCTTACTGCTCCTGAGTCAAAAGCGAGTCCGGAAATTTCCACAAACAGAGTGCCGACTTCACAACGCACTGCTGACCCTGGGGGCCAAAGGGCAGCTCTGCTGGCCGAGGCAGGAGTCAGTAAATTTACTGTATCTGTTCAAACAGTTCTGCCCAAACCCCAGGGCTGATAAACTTTCCGGACGCCGAAGAAGCAGGGTGTGGATTTACATCTTTTGCCTCCCTTTTTAACCCTGTTGCTGAACCTCACTTCTAACCTTAAAGAGCCAGTCCAGTCCAAGGCACTGTGTGTATGTGAGTGTGTGTGGATTATGTATATATTACAGTGCAGGCACCAAATGTCCCCACATTGTGATAAAAACCTGTCAATTTGGTGCTGTGGGGAGCATTTTTTTTTCGATCCTAACAAGGGGAAACTCCATTTAAAAAAATCTGTGGCTGCACCAAAATAATCAATCAATCAATCAATCAATCAATCAATAAATAAATAAATAAATAAATAAAAACTAAAAACGTCCAAAGTCTTCAAGTTTGCTTGGTTACTTTACGATTCGGGCTGGGTAGGGGTTAAGGTCTTTCCCATAGAAATTAATGGACGGCCCCCACAGAGATATGAATACAAACATATGTGAGAGACCTTCTGCTTCCACACACACCGTATGTGTCCCAAACCCACTTTGTGTACTCATGACATCAGTTTGCGTGAGCTCACAACGACGTTTCATTTCAAGCTTTTGTGTGATGCTCGAAAACATATTAAAAGCATTTGGACAATAACAGTAATCCCTGTGATCAAATTTTCTGCCCTTTAGAAGACTTTCTACTTTGGCGACCAGCAAAGGTTGTAGAAGATACCTTCCAGGAAGAGAGAATAAAAGGAGTCATATTGCTTTACACAGAAATAAGGGTGTGGTTTCTCTCCAGCTGTTTATCTTTTAGATCTCTCTGCACGTTCATACTGTTTTCGTAAGACAGACCCAGGTTCCCCATGGTCCTTTAGGTAAACACCCTATTCTCTCACACCTCAATGATGGCTACATTCCCTTTCATCCTCAGCTCCAGGCGATTTGAAAGGGGCAGATTAAAACCATTCACATTGTACAGTTTTTTTCCCCCATTATAATACTAATGTGAGTTTAACCATCAGCGACAGCCGGATCTTTATACATTTTGCGGTACATGCATGCATGTCTTCCTCATGCGACAGGGCACATTTTTGTAGATGCGCTGCAGGGTGCATTGCATCTCCCCCTCATCATTCACACGAGGCCTCATCAAAAAGCACCGTGTGTTAGCCAATCTCTCGCCGCTAGAGACCGCCGCACGAAAGAGCGGCCTCGCTACCCGACGCCAACAGACTGCCTTTTCTCCGCTTCTTGTCACCCCTGCGGCAACACAATCGATGGCGGAAGTACAGCTGGCTGAAACCAGTAAGATTAAGTCCCAGGACGGCATGGGGTTTGTGCCCAGCGGGTGCTGCCAGAGCGGGTGCAACACAAGCCGTCCTTCTCAGCATAAAATCTGCCCAGCGCTGGTTTGGGTGTTTTGCTGATACTGATCTTTTAAAAGTACAACTGAACTGCCAAACACGTCTATAAAGAGCATCTACAACCTGATACAGATATGAGGAAAAGCATTTTTTTTCCCATCAGTGAAAGACGTATTATGTGGCTTTTTTGGAATTGCTGTTTAAAGTGAATTACTGCGCACTGGATCAGCTGTCTACAACAGAGTATAAAGAGGTTTTTTTTTATGTCTTTATGGAGAATATGTCTGCTTAGCAATGTTATCCAATTTTAACATATTTTACTGGGTGAAGGGTGCAGGATGAATAGCAAAGCCAAACAACAGTAATGCATCAACCTCCACCTGCGTTGGAGGATGCTAGAGATGCATCTTTGTTTGAGATCTCAGGAGCATATGAGAGAGAGATGAAATACCATGGAGTTCTGGGAAATCTGCACAGCCCACTCAACGCATGTTGAGACAGAGCATGCAGAGGCCACCTGCCCACCCACGTATTCTCCCTGTGTCATGATGAAGGCACAGGCACCTCATGCCAGCTTCGCCCAATTACAGTCGACTCCGCCGTAGGCTTCGGCTTACGGCTCTCCTACTCCTGCTTCCAGCTTGGTCACCTTAAACGCCCAAGTTGGCTGGAAGAGAACCAAGAAGATCCAGGCACTAAATTTCAAGCAAAGCTGCAGCTTGACTTCACTTAATAGACTGAGGCAATGATGCCACAGTCAACCCTACTAGGAAGCAGTCAAAGAACATGAATCATTCTGATCCTTTCCATTCCACTCCTGCCTCATCACCAGCAGGAGGCCAAGGGACCTCATTCTACAAAGTACCCCTGAAAGAAGTCGCACTAAGTTGGGTGGTGTGGGGATCAATGGGTTAGGATGCTGTACCTTTGGTTTCTAGTTCAAATCCCAGAGTCAGTAGAGTGATTCCACCCCTGACTAAGGTCCTTCATGCCCAGGGACAGCGTAACCCAACTTATTTAAAAACATCCATCACTTTGGATAAAAGCAGCGGCCAAATAACTAAAAAATGTACAAGTAATCTCCGACATGGCCAGAAGTATTTAACGACCAGTCCAAAGCCTCAAACATCATTACACAGCTGGATGACCTTAGCAGAGAAACTCTTCTCCTGCTTAGTTCCCTATGGCGAAGAAGACCAAGAGCTGCTTTTACGGGGAACAGCCGAGTCTCCTTCAAGGATCTCTGACTGACCTTGCCGGCTTACTGGAGGGCTGCTGAGCACATCAGGTCTTCTCCACAATACAGGGAAGGGAGGTATTTTTATATTCAGCTCAAGTTAAAGTAGGAACAAAGGAAGGGGGGGACAGGAGAATTTCCACCAAAGTGTTTTCATGGCTTTGCGGGAGTCTACAAAGTCACCATCATCCATCTTTGGGGGGGGGGATCACAGGACTGGCCCCCGGCTGCAAACCGTCATTTCCTGCCAGGATATCCCTCTCCTTACTGCTCACTTGCAATTCAAAATGATGTCTTCACCATGAGAAAATGTGGCCTGGGGATGAACAGTAGGTGGTAGACAACTTCAGCCTGGCTTCAGGAGCCTCACGCACATGGCCACTGCCAAGACTAGGAGTTTCACAACCTCGGGTCCCAGTCAGATCCAGCCAGCATCTGACACATT
This sequence comes from Gnathonemus echidnorhynchus, assembly GCA_026776725.1. NCBI lineage: Eukaryota > Metazoa > Chordata > Actinopteri > Osteoglossiformes > Mormyridae > Gnathonemus > Gnathonemus echidnorhynchus. The sequence continues at coordinate 385,432 of JAODJU010000119.1, forward strand.
GAGAGGTATGCCATCCAGTTACACATCTGGCACCAGCAGGTGGCGCTGTGCACAGGGTGTGAGGTGCACCTACCGTGACAGCGAGAGCCACCGTGTAGTGCTAATTCCGTTCTCCTCCGCACCGCTTTGCCACGTACGTGAAACCAAAGGGGCAATGAAACTAGCAAGCCTTTCATTAACACGCAATGCAATCCATCCATCCAAAGAACGTCGTTTTATGTTTTTATTTGAATTTCTTCTCGAGCTCATAAATTTAATGCAGTCTCATGACTGATTCAAGATCAGCCTGGTATTACTCATGGAATAATCGTGTCCTTCACTGAACCATTTTTCCTTCCTTCCACTGAGCTCATTAGCAATTTTCTAGACAATCAGGACTAATACAGGATACTTCAATCCTATAACAAAACTTCTGTTTAGTCAGATTCTTTTGCACTCATTCGCATTTAAATGGAAGCCAACCCAGGCAGTCATAGACCCAACATGTGTGTGTGGCGGGTGCAGACGGCACGGCTACGCTCAGAATCATTTGACACAGCATCACAAGAAAAATTACCGCCATGACCTCCAGCCTTGCATTTAATCTCTTGCATTGTACAAAGAAACAAGAGACTTTCAACTTTCCAGCGGAAGACAATAGCTACTGAATGGTATAATTAAAACTGAAGCAACGCAGTGATTCTCTTCTGGGCTCTGTGATAATCATTTCCCCCTCTTAGCAATTGTAATTACAGGTTAAAAAGTAAATGTGACGATTCGGATGCTATACAATACCCACCATTTAAATCCCCCCCCCCCCCCAAACATCTGCAGCTGCTTGAGTGATAAGACGTAATTTATTACTCCCAGAGCAACAGAGTAACACACATGTGACGGATTGACAGCTAATATGACAATGGCTTTGGGCTGTTTTTATTCGCTCCATTAATATTCACTGTTGTGTCAGTTAACAGATGCAGTGGATGGGGGGGGGTGGGGTGGTTGAGCCGCCAGCAGGACGGTCCGGCTAGCCTGGGGGCCAGCCCATCTGACGACCCCCCATGACGTGGACGTGGATGTGGTAGACCGTCTGGCCCCCATGGGGCCCCTCATTCACCACCAGCCGGTAGCCCTCGCTGAGGCCCTGCTTTTCAGCACAGTCTTTGGCCACGATCATCAGATGGCCCAGGAGCTGAAACAGGAGAAAGGGGATTCAGACGGAGCAGCACACAGGAAAACGAGGGGAACAAAGCAACCCGAAACACAGAGGTCATACATCACTAACACACTACCTCAGATAACATGATCGATGTGGTTAAAAGCACAGAATGACTGGAAAATTATAAACATGTCCATTATCCACTGGTCTCCAGGTTCGGGAAAAGCTTTCGAAAAGGCTCCTTTTGTTATTCAAATGAGCGGAGATACAAGAACATCAATCATGCATATCAGTCACAGAGACAAATAAATTAATAATAAATAATTATAATAACCGGTCAGAATGATGCACTTGCGTTTATCGCTCCCCAAATGCTGCGAAACAGGCCGGTTCCCGATATTCGTTTATAGTGGCAAACAGCACAGCCTGGTGGTGAGTCGACAGAGCACTCGAGAGCTGAGCACAACCAAGAACAATTCCTTTTTTAATCTAATTATAATACTAAAATAAGGAAAGTCCTCTCGGGTCATCATTCATCCCCTGGACAGTTTAATTTGCATTTTATCTGCTTCACGGTCTGCATGCAGATGGTATCTTAAGCTGATTACACTGAAAGTCCATCATATACTAACAAGTCAGTGTTTGCCGACTGGATGATCTCCGGCGCGTCGCTCAGTCCCTCACCAGCCCCACACAGGGTCCGGTCAGGCTGCCGTTTAATGGTGACCCCCCAATGCAGGACGGCTACAAAACCTCGCCAAGTCTCCCAAAAGTGCTGATGGTGTCAGACATCCTGGGTGCTAAATTCCTCATTTTTCTAAAAGCCCCACCCTTCAAAAAAAAAAAAAAAAGTACACCAGAGTTTTGTCACTACAGTGAAAATGTTTTAGTAGTCCAAAAAGGCACTCTGAGAATTCCAGTGTTCAATGTAAGAAACTGACAAATTACCCCCCCCCCATCCTGCTGCTGTTTTGGGCTCCATGCCTTAGTTCCATCACCACATGGAATTAAGAAATAGCAGTGAAGATGTGCAGATTAGACTCCCTGCTCTGAGACGACGCTCCTTAGCTCTTATCCTAATTATCCAGTGACTGACCTGCAACACGCAACAGACTTTACAGGTAAATAATACCGATATCACTCAGACGACGTCCTTGGCCAGACTGTGGACATTGCTTTCCTGGCCCGGTCATCATACTGCTGAGCAAGTGAAAATAAGCTGAAATCACCAAATATGTGGCCAACAAACACAAAATTCCCAGTGCAGATAACAGGACTGACAGGGAAGGATTCAACTTTCAATGAATAATAAGTAGGGCTGTAACTGTATGCATATTCGTCATTTATTGTTTGTTTTGTTATTTTTGGTTTGGCACAGACAAGAAAATAAATAGATACATTTATTGACACGGGCGGAACAATTTGACAAGCGTTCAACATGGAAAACAAGTTAATTGTAGCTGTGAGTTGGTTACGGCTAATGTTAGTTACAGTCTGCATTATCAGCAGTTTGGGAGCATTTTGGTTTCCCAATAAATTACTCCTGCACTGGACAGAGAGCAGCTGATAAGCTCAAGACTGCCTGTCAGCTCTGTCATACTGAACTTGGATATGTTGCTGGAAACACATCCAGCGTGCGAAGTCATTTGAGACCCAATCATCCGAGTCTGTGTACTACCGGAGCGAGTAGAATCCTCCGCAGGTTAGCTTCCCGGCTGCAGTTCAGGTGCTTTTGCCGGGAAACTCAGACTGGACTAAATAAAAATAAGCGTCTGGTTATTCAAGCTCATTGACAGCCTTTGGTTTACGATGGTTCCTAGTTGTGTTCGCAGTTTTAATAATAAATTATTCGATAATAAATTATTTAATAATAAATTTCAAAACAAATTCTGTTTTGCCTGCTGTATTGAAATTACACTAGACCGTGAATCCAAAACCGAGGTTTCTACTAAACTGTGAATTTTGTGTACTGCTACACCCCTATTAATAAGTGAAGGTGGTTTTACCGCTGTGTTCGGAACTGAACTCCCAGCAGAGCCCCTTCATTACAGCTAAGTTTTTCGCTGCTAAACCTTTCATTCTCATCCCTGACATCACCGCACAACACTCCGTTTAAACACCCAACTTAGAACCTTCACAAGAGCTGCAACCTGTCTCACAGTTCACTGGGAGTCAGAATTTAATTCTCAGAATAAAAAAGGACAAAAAAACCTCCCAATTCACTGCATGAAGCTGCCACAGATGATGCTTCGCAAACATTTCTGTTCAAAATATTTAGTTGCTGGTAAGCAGGTAGATTTCTATCTTTCTTTGGTTGTCCTGGCAACGCAAGCTCCGCCAATGATATCAGACGACACTCGTCCTTTACCACCTTATCAGCATGAGTGAATAAAACAGCAGAGATGTGCTACGCTGTGCAGATACGCTGTGGCTCCCCTCCGGAATGGACCAAATGTGAGGGGGCAGGACAACGTAAGACTATCCGTTTCACTCGTTACTCTTCACAAACATTATGGCCAAACTGAAGGGGGCAATTCGTGAAACAGCTTAACAGCGAAAATGCACTGTGTGCTACGCATTTCAAATTATACAGGTATCAACAGATGTCGGACTACTTTGGGTGACCTCCAATGCATACCATATTTAACAAGGGATTTCAGAGGACTGCAACTAATTAGCACAAACACTAGTAAATACTCTTAATAGACACAGAAATACAATTAAGCAAGCTAATTAACCAGCCTCATTTTTGGATAAATTTAACTTTAGACAGTAGCTATTAAAAACAAGTTTATATGCTTTAACATACAGGCTCACATGATTATCTGAAGAAAAAATTGTCATTAAGACCAAAGAGTTAAGACGGATCATACATTCACACATGATGTGACATGTGACAGAACCAGAATGACGAGTAACTATAGAATGCCTGCTGGGAATGACGCTGAGTAAATACCTGACTCACGGTGGTGAGGCCTGATAGCATAGAATGTGATCTTACCACCTCTACAGTCATACCTGGACTATTAGTGCACCAACATCACAGTCATGTGAAGCAGGATCAATGCACAATAAACATACACACTTAAATATATATTTTTTTAATTCAATGCATAAACAATTGCTTAAAATCACTCATTTCTCATTCCTCCTCTGCTTTCAAATAGAGCTGTAACAAATACAGAGTTGCGAATACGAATACACATCACGATATTTGGAAGCGAATATGAATATATTTTGTTGTGTTCAACAAAAATAAACTCACAAACTAAACAAACATTTAAAAAATGTAAGTTATGACAACCTAACATGACAGAAATTGTCATAAGAAATAGCAAATCATAAAGTCTCATTCTTTTCAGATATTTACATCATTTGATGATTTTCAAATGACTGACAAAAACTTGTAATATGCACTTGAAACCCTAGAAAATAAACTAAAAGGCAGCTGCGAGTGTTCAGTAACATGCTGCATCAAGGATAACTATCTTATTAACACTGACCAGGAAGAACCTTTATCATTCATTTGGACAACACTTCAATATTCAAAGTTCACTTATGGTACTGCGATGTTCTTTTTAAGAAAGACAAGCATATCAGCATTTTCAGGGCTTAGTGCAGCCCTCTGGGCTGTGACAACATTGCCAGCTGTGCTGAACACTCTTTCACTGGCAACACTGCTAACTGGAATACACAGCAAATGAAGTTACAAGTTGTACTTTTACAAAAAGTTGTCAAATGTTCAAGTGCATCTTCTTTGTGTATTTTGTTTGATTTGAGTGCTTTTATGTGTAACGGGGCTTATCGGCTTGAAACGTATGACTTACAATGATTGTTGACAAGTCATCAGTTTTCGCGACCTGTAAATGCTTATGTTACCTCATCTCTTGGCCGCATATTTTGCATTCTGTCACATTTTCATTTGTGACAAATTTATCGGCTTCCTTTTTTCTTGGAAACCCAAAATGGTTCCACACCAGCGACTTAAACTTCGCTGGAGTGTTGACTATGCTGTCCTCAGCTGACATTTTCCGCGGAATTGCAGTGGATCAAATGGCGTCAAGTCGTAAAACAATCTGCGTGCAAATTTTGTTTTTTAAAAACTCTTTAAATGTCGAAAACAGCACATATCTGCAATGTTTTAAGTACAGTGTGTCTTTATTGTTGTCAGATACTCATTTTACGATCTCATTTTTATATTTATTTATGTGCATGTCGTGATGTTTGCCATAAAACGCCTTACGTCAGAAAACACGTGACTGCTGTAAACATTACAAAAGACCGTCGATTGCAATTTTGTTTTTTGTTCTTTTGCTAAACAGACAAGACTTCCGATTTTACGAATATTAGAATATTTAACATGCGAATAATGAATATGTATTCGACTACCGGCAATATTCAGTGCACCGAATATTCGAGTGTATCGTAACAGCTCTACTTTCAAATAAACCAATGGTCATATTTTAAAAGAAAAGACAAACTAACTTTGCAGTTACTAGCAATGTCAGATAATCATACTGATTCAAGATCAAAAATTTTCATCAGTTTCTGCCACCATAGAGCTTATGAAACTTAAGAGATATTTCATGTATTTGCCTAGTAGTCAACTTGCACACGTTGTATCGTTTCACCCACAAATTGAGTCCATGCTGTTTACTCTGCTCACCCACAGAAGTGTAGTTTAGTTTAACTATTAGTTTGTCACTGTGCGATCACCCAGTGCATCATGGGATAGGCCCTGGCTACAGGAAACATGACTAGACAAGCAAATAGAAAGGGAGGCTGAAACTCATATGCTGACGGCTAGCGGCAATCATTGCAGGTGTAAGGTTTGTAAGGGCTTAATTATTCATTTACATTTAAATGACGATGTTTGACAGTTTGCATTACCTTAAGTACATTATAGAATGATAAAGGTAGAAAATCAAAAAAACGCTCTATCTTCAGCACGCCATAAACATCCAGGACCCTACAAACTGACAGCAGTCATGGAAGACTGGAGCTGACAGATGTGAGAGGGAAGCAGTGGATGCACCCGGGCCTCATGCACTGGTGACCTATTCATGTCACAATCAAGGCCAATCAAATATCTCCTAACTCATCTCCACCTCTGCAGCTCAGCAGAATGTGTCAAGGTCGGTTCTGATTGCACCTGCACTTCAGGCGAGACGTGGAGCAGCATTCCGCAGAAGCTTAACTAGTCCCGCAATGAGTCAAACACAATGAGTCACCCCATTCTATGTGTTGATTCCATACATGATGCAGGGGCAGGATTCAAACCTGCAACCCTGGAGGTAAGAGGGGGCGGAGCTACCCACTATCCCACTGTACTGTCCACATTATCATTCTTACTATTCCTATTCTCCTGATGATTATTATCATCAGTAGTACTGCTAATAATTCTCATAAAGATTCCTACTTCTCGGTATACTTACCGCAGCATCCTCAGCTTCCGCCTTTGAAAGGTGTGAGATGGGTTTTTTTGGGACGACCAGAAAATGAACAGGAGCCTGAGGGGCGATATCGTGGAAGGCTATGCACTGAAACAAGGGGGAGAAGCCAGAAAAGCAATAATCAGTGTAATGAATGGTTCTGTTTCAATTTTGATTGGCCTTTGATTTATTTCTTTTAAGACTTCAGATAAATTAAAAAAGGACACTGCAAACACCGTTTCCGTATTCCTTTAACTTAAGTAGTCACTGCTAGTGCCAGAACATTCACTGCATCAATAAGTCAAAATGAAGAATTGCATGTCATCTTATGACAGCCCACCACTTTAGGGATATTAATGTCTCCCTGATCTATAGAAACTGGGCAGAATAATTCAATACTAGTTTTTCATTAAAATCAAAGTTTCACCAGGATATAGTCTGTTCCTATTCTTTCATAAAGATCTAAATCTAGCAGTAATTTTTAAATGATATCTTGTATGCGGCAGGCTAAGTAAGTAGCGAACTCTCTGGCGCCATCATGCGGCACAAAGGGGTGCGGTGACGCCTCGTCATAATTTTCATTCGCATTTCCCTGGGGCCAAAGCAATGCTTGGTGGACTTGAAAGGTCAATACTGAAACGGCGCAGTAAGTGCTACAGAAAGCACAACAGAAAAACCACAGCATGAGGGCGTAGCATCAGTTCTAACCGATATGGCATCAAAATAGAAAAAACCGTCTGAGGTAAAGTTAAATTTCCCGGGAAGTCGGCGTCCTCTCAGAATTTGGCGCCCTAGACGGCCGCCTATGTCGTCTATACAATTGATCGGCCCTGGAATTTGGATATCTACCCACACATTCCACAAATTATCAGCATATGAGATGAATTTGTGCAGTACCTCAGTCTCACTTGCATTTCCTTAACTGGTTAGGGTTAATGTGCAGGGACTGATCGTCAACTGCTACTTGCCTTCGTTTCGTTGCAGGAAAGTGCACGTTTCGTTATCAAAAAGACTTCGGTCTATCGAATAAATATTGATTTCTGCCTGCGGTAATTTTCTATGTATCACGCTGAAAACGAAAAAACCCACATGTCATACGACGGACAACAAGCGGAACATAGGCAAATCCAAGGCCTTCACATGGTGTTATAATAAATGGTCTACGAAAAAGCATTTCTGTGCAGTTATTACACGTTCCTATAAAACTATTACTTGCGGGAAAATACAGACCGTTTGCAAACCCTGAGTTTTATCCTTTCAATAAATCCATCAAGAATATATATACGATTATATTCTGATAAACCAGTAACCGAAACTGTTAACAAGGCGCTGTGCTAACTATGAACACAATAAAATAGTCCACTGTATGCTGACCAGCTAGCATGAGTATACCATAAATGCACACCTGATCATCCTCATAGAATACTTTTGCAGGAATCTCTTTACGGATGATTTTCCCGAAAATCGTGTCTCCTCCCGGCCTGGCGGTCTGCGCCTTAGCGATTTCGTCAGCCATGGTGGCTGGAGCGACCGGATGACTAGAGCGCTGAATATAGAAATATAAAAACATAGCCCCCAAATGTGACTGTGTTCTCCTATTGGTTGAGACGTTTACGGTCTTAGTTTATTGGTTGATGCTCAGGTCAATCAATATTCGTATCTATGGGCGACCCAATCAGCGTCTCCGAAGTTTTCATTCAGTGGCACATGAAATGTAACTAAATATTCGTTCGCTGCGGCAGATTTTTTATTGATTACGTGATCAAGCATTCTACAGCGATTTTCATTATCATCAGCATGAGTTTAAAAATAACCAAATTGCTGACATTATTTTATGTAATGTAATATTACTCGTATATGTGTCATCTAGACATATCATACACTGCAGAATATCTACCAAGGCTGATGCATTGTAATTAAAATATACTGCTTTTAAAAATACAATATAAAATATTAAATAAATGTAGAACATACGTAACTTTCCCTAAAATGTGTTTGCATAGGTTCTTCGTGAAACCTATGGCATACACTAATGTATGTCGTAGAAGGGTATAGATTGGATAGTATCACGAATGTTTCAAGAATGTTGGTAGCAATGTGAAGTCCGGAGTAATGAATCCCATTTAAACAAGCTGATAAGACAACTTCTGATTCTCGAATATCAAGTTATAAGCTACTGACAATGAGTAAAATAAATCAATAATATATTATATACTGTACTGTGATGTACGTAGTAGCAGTCGTACTCGTATCTGCCCAAAAGTATGACTGATTGCAGTTTTATTGCATTTTAAACTCTTTATAAAATCTTTATTTGATTATGACAATGTGATCCCGATTTTCAAATGCGGTCTTATTATTTTCCTGTTACTTTCCTGTTAACTAAAGAGCCCCAAACCAGCTTTATGCTTAATTATTTTGTTCGAACGTTGCGGTAAAAGACTGTTTATATGTAACATCTTAGACTGGTAAGAATATGAGATTATGTAAATAGTCTGTTTTACCCATGTTTCAAAATGCTTAATGTTTACCGAAATAAAGACACCTCGACAGAAAGCTCAAGCAAATATGAGCAGTAAAACACGTGGTTTCCTCCAGTGCTATAGAGGGCAGTAATGGAGTTTTTAGCACAGTTCTGCGAGTGAAGTAAAAGAGAAAGAGACATTTCAAATGCCATTTTACAGGCTTGAACCACCATGATTTGGTTGGTTTTTATTATCATTACCGCATTTCCTAAAAAAATTAATTACTCCAGAGGAAACTGCACATTGTAACCATAAATATAAAAGCGTCTTCAACGACCATGTGAGCAGCTCAATAGCCTATCACAGAGTGTTTGTGTTACTCTGGCACCTTGGCCCCGCCCCTCCAGTGGACAGAGCCAATGGCGTGTTAGGAAAGGACGGCAATAGAGTGGACTAGTGGAAATGGAGTCTCGTCTGAAGGTGAATTTGAACGTTACATGTTAGTTAATTAACACGAACTAGCTGATTAGTCATGTCTGTTTGTGCCGGGTAATATTTGGAAAGTAGTTTGTGTGTCGCTAATTTCATAACTAACTTAAATGATGGACATTGCGTAAAATGCTGTTCAGGATAGGCCTAACATGGCATGCTGATGATAGAGAATTTCTTCATATTCTACTTTCAGGTTCTCCGGTTATTTAAAGTTCTTCACAGAACAAGACAGGACGTGTTCAAAGACGATATTAGAGCTCTGACGGGTATCGAGGTTGATTTTTTTGCAATTCAAATAATTCTCTTTACTGCGTTGTCTGTCATTGTAATTTCTGTGTAACTGATTCATAATTTAGCGTTGCATACTGTGTAAATGTACGGCACGTTTTTCTGTTTTGTAGCTGCTAGGAATAAAATAAACGAGGAATTTAGGAAAAATATGCAGGAAACATCAGCCGAAAACATAAATCAGGTAGGGTCCTTTTTAGGTTATATATTCTATATTTTGCATAACTTGAGTGTTTTTTTTGTTTGTTTTTTTTTGTATAGCGGAATTTTTGCAAACGTTTTGTAGCATTATGTTGCAAATGTTTTTCTGCAACATTAGTATTGTAATTGATGTGTTATAAAACTCTGTTGGAATGGTGTGCAGTGATATGATGTTATCTCTCCATTTCACCATTGCTTTGCAGATGATTAAATTTGGGTCAGATGTTGAGGTTGTTCTTCGTGAAACCGTAATACAGGGAGTTCATGTGGAAGACAATAAAATATGTAAGTAATTACAATATTATGTAAATCTATACAAAAACCATGCTCTATTAATGTAAGTCCATACGTTTACCGGTACTCAGTTTCTTAAAAATCACCAAAGTACTTCCAGAAATCTGAGCGTACATTAGATTTGCGTTCACATACATATTATTCTTTCTTAATTTTTTCTACACTTCTCTTTCCTGACTATGTAATTAACCTTCAACGTTTTTAAAGTGACAATGATCTTACTAATCTGAATATTTTTCAGGTTTTTTAATGCGTTAAAATGTAACTATTCATTTACATATAACGAGGAATTTAAAAGCATATTTTTTTTTATTCAAATCATTTCTAATTTCTTTTGTTGTAAACTAAATATTCAGCGAAATGCAGCCAGTTAGCCGGACTGTGAAATCTCTGGAATAGCAACAGATGGCGCCAGAGGGCGCTTGCCTAAAACGAATGACCTGTTACTCTTTGGTAATAATAATAATACTTTATTGATTATTAATTGTCTTTACGCCTCCCTCAACTTGCTCTACGTCAGGGGTGGGCAATCTTATCTGCAAAGGGCCGGTGTGTATGCGGGTTTTCGCTGCAACTCCCTAATTAGATTACTAATTATAGGACTGACTGGCTGAAGAGTCCTCACACCTGGATTTGAACAGCTGACCTACAGGTTATCCCAAAAACCTGCATACACATTGGCCCTTTGCGGATAAGATTGGCCGCCCCTGATCTATGTAGAGTAAGCTGTCCGTGAAGGCCTGCCACCGGTAGGGAGCTGGGGGTTAAGGGCCTTGCTCAAGGACCCGCAGACATGCTGAGGCTGGGTTTGAACCAGCGACCTTGTGATTACAGGCACACAGGTTTAGCCCACTGAGCCACACGCTGCCCCATTGGTGAACAATGAATACTGTTTTCTGCACATAAAGAACACCGCAGTAGTCTTTAACCCTTTCAGGCTCAAATTAAGTTTTAGTAACAGAAAAAATCTGATATTTGGGGAAAATTATCATGAGTAAAAAAAACTCATAAAATATGTATGTGGGGTAATAAGGTAGTTTTTAACTGTTGCAAATCAGCAACGCCTGCCTTGAGAGGGTTAAAATAATAAACTTGGCAGATTTATTTTCATTATTTATCTGCATTCAAGCAACTTGCTTATTCCTAAATGCATACTTGACTAGCAGGTCTTCTATCTTTATTTTGTTCTTTGCAGTACTCCGTCCGAGGGAGAGTCTGCTTTTGGAGAATGTACCATACAGTGATACCCCAAGAAAGAAGGTGTGATTCAAAGGGACTTGAGTAGATATAAATAACCTGAGTTCATTTTGTAAGATATTTCTGCTTGTCATTATTAAACATGAGTTTTGAGTATGTGTACTGTCATGAAAATGTAATGGTATTTATGATTCCAAAAGGAAAATGTCATATCGTCTATGAGCTTGGGAACTACTGTAAATACACACTTAAGATATTATGAACGAAATATATTAAATATGTAAAATTTAATTGTATATGATACAGGTCACTGAATTGTAATTTCATTTGTCTGTATAAAAGAAAGCATTTTCAGGTTGTATTTAATCATGAGCCCAATAAAACAAATTGGTGATTGATCATGTGGGGCAGCGGCGTCGAAAACATTCCGCGCCCTCTAGGGTTGTAGCGTGACGTAGAATGGACAAGGTGACGGCGTCGTTTTGAGTGTGCAATATTATTCTTACTAACATGTCTGGACAAAACTAAATCGAAATATTTTGAAGTGTAGGGCCACTTTTAGAAATACTCTACACGGAGTGTTTATCGGAGCATATCGGAGAATATTGAGCAGTTAAGATGTTGATTCAGCGGCTTGCAGAAATGTACTGTATCGCAATAATCCACTTTAACACTAGATGGCGTGGAACAACACCTTAAAAATTTAGCCTTTCCCTGTACGGTCGTTAATTGCGTAAAATTTCCCAGTTGTATGAGGCAGTTATGATCCAAACCTTTAATCAAACATTTGACTGGAGTCATTGTTTTTATAACATTTTTCTGAAACGTTGTCATTTAGTTGCAGATATTGCGATACAGGAATCAGCAATTACTGGCCTATATTACACCTTTTTCGAGCAGACTTTTTTTTGGGGGGGTTGGCTTTGATGCCCTCAGACTGCCCCTACGCTGATTAAACGTTTTGTTTCAGCATGTGAGGTATCAGTCCCCGCTCTTAGCTCTGACATACCTTTTAGCTGATTACCTCATACAACCCTTATCAGAAACGAACACAGATGTTGCAACAAGAATGGCATCATTTGCTTTTGCTATTTTGGCACATTTAACATCCATAACGGAAGCATCGGGGCCCTTATCTGGACATTAAACCATCCACAGCCTAATAGCCTGCCTCGGTCTCCATAAATTCATGTCATTTTTTTCAGATCGACTCCATGAGAAAATTCCCCACATATGTGTTCAATGTGACTTTCATATGGCACTTATGTACTTCGGTCTTTTGTACTGGACTTCATCCGGTCAACTTTCTGTTTAGCAAATTATCTATAATGACAAAAAAGCAAATCCTAAAAATACCGCCTCGTACATTCTCATGTGCTCCTGACAGCTCATTATGTACCCAGCCACCCACGTGACTGCACTGTCCGTCTATCATTCATTGCTTCTTGGGAAATACTTTACATTGCTGACGTGTCTGCAAAGTCATCCCATAGATATGTGGTGAGCCACGTGGCAGATTAACTGAGTCCTTAATAGTATATGTGCGTGTGTGTCTATGTTTGCAGTGTCTATAAAAAATCTTAAAGATATATTTTACCGATATTATATAAAGGGTCAGCACACCTGATTGAGTCAGCATGTTTTTGCTAGTTCTCTGCCCATTACATTTTAAAATATTTTAAATTTTTATCAGCAGTAGAAGCAATGAAACAGTGCTAGGAATTATAAGGACATACTTAGAATCTTTATAATGATAAAATACACAACGATGTATAGTATCTGACATATACTTTAATATTGGTCCCTTGGGGGGAAAAAACGCCCTTTATCCCGATGCTTGCATGCATTCAGATATCTAAATAATGCAGTCGTTGTCGCTGTCATATTGTTGTGCTATAAATATTATATGACACTAAAATAATCTTAATATCTTTTCAAAAGTTTACGTTTCTGCCTGCAGTACCACGGTACCATCGAAAGGATGAAGCCAGCTTCAGTCCTTTGCCGTCCTTATTCCCGAAGCTCCCTCCTTGTTTCAAATGTGATTTTAGGTGTTGAAGATCAGGTTGCTGTAACACTTACAAACTCGTTAGCATGTTAGCACAATGAGACCGGAGCAGGAAGTGCTCTGCCGGTTTTCATCTTTCCATGTGCTGGGTCATCACGATCCGCGCAATAGTGTTGGCATTGGAAGACACCGGCTGATTAGCTGCGCAAAAAATCTGGCCGGTAGATCCCTCAGCGAATGTGTCCAAGAGCCACCCGGGAGCATGGAAATCGGAAATATTTCTGGAAACAGGATGCTCTCCGAGTCGCGCTTAGCCCTTCGGCTTGGCATTGCATTTCTCTGCGAGGCTACACGACCTGGGAGGGGAAGCCGTTTTAAAACCCTGTTTACCACAGGAAGCTGCAAAGTCCACAGAAAGCATGGGAGCATAAGCATGACAGAGGAGGCCCCTGTTTTGCAGCAAGAATTTAAACAGAAAAGCAGTTATATTTACTAATATGAGCGCGCAATAACGTAACGGTGATGTAACATTATTATCATTCAGCGTGTCTAATACCGTGTTTCTTAGCTGTTTATTTTATTTAAAAATAAAATGCACTAAATTGGTTATTTTTAAAAATGCGCGCCTTAAAACTTTTTTTGCGTCCCCCATAACACTTAATTTAATAAACGTAATTGAGTAAAGTTAAAGGGGTGGTATGGTGGTGCAGTGGTTAGCACTGTTGCCTCACACCTCTGGGATCTTGTGTGTTCTCCCCATGTCATCATAGGTTTTCACCAGGTGCTCTGGTTTCCCCCCCCACAGTCCAAAGACATGCTGAGGCTAATTGTTGGAGTTACTACATGTGTATGTGAGTGTGCCCTGCGATGGGCTGGCCCCCCATCCTGGGTTGTTCCCCACCTCATGCCTGTAACTTCTAGGATAGGCTCTGGACCCCTGTGACCCAGAAGGATAAGCAGTTTGGAAGATTAATGGATGGAGATAGATAGATAGATAGATAGATAGATAGATAGATAGATAGATAGATAGAGATATATATATATATATATACATAGTGAACTTCATTTTTTTATATATATATATATAAAAAAAAAATGAAGTTCACTATGTATGAAATTGATGAGTGAAGCGAGATTACAGTTTGGGACACAGATACTCTGTTTTGCAACAATTTATATGATTCATTTATTAAATAGGTGTTCTGTTGTTATAGTGGGAATTCGAGGGTCCTCTTCTTCTTTTCTTTTCAGTGGTCCAAAATGAAGATTGTGGTCCTGGGAGCAACAGGGCAAACTGGGCAATTACTGGTCACCCAGGCGCCCCCGCAGGATCACGTGGTAACTGCCATCGTAAGGAATCCTGGCAAAATGACAACCACCCACGAAAATCTCAAGCTAATCTTTATCAGTAAAGGTATTCTAAATGTATGGTAGCTAGAGAAGTTAAACTATTTGTTGAGTGTTTGCTTTGATACAAATGGTACATTTAAAGTTTTCTGACACATCACCAGGTGGTAGAGGTTGACATATTTTCAGAGAACACTCTTAAGTTTCACTTTACAGATCAGGGTGCTGTTATTTCCTGTCTGGGCTTGCCACCATCCTGGTGGTCCAGAGTAACCGGCTACACCACCTCCATGAAGGCAATAGACAGCGAAATGCACGAGGTCAGGGTGAATCGGCTCATTTCTATGACTTCCTGCTAACAAAGGGAGAGACCTGTCAACAATTCCTGGGGTGTTAGGAACAACAGCAGCGCCTCAACAGCACTGTCGGTACTGCGTGCGGTGCCCAGCCACTCTCGCGTGACGCTTGTCTTTGAGTAGCAGAGTCTTAATTGGCAACTTGTGAGAAGTGGTGGTACGGTAAAGATTAAAATATAGCAGTGTGGGTACCGCTTAATTCTCATTACGTATATGATGACTGCATATATGATCCCGTATTCGCTCTTGCGACATCCCGGCACACGCCTCCTCTTTATCCCGACCTGCAGAACTGTCGTAAACGTGGAAATGACTTGCGTTGTGAATCTGTGCACGGTCGATTACTTTTCCTCAATAAGTTGAAATTGAACTTGTGAACTGAATTCAGATTCAACTAATAAACTCAGATTGAGTTTTTTAATGCGACAACTGCAGATTCAAGTATACACAATTCACATTCAGTTTCTAGTAGCACAAATATCAGCCCATAGAGCAGGTGTCATATCCCGATCGTCTGCTCCTCCTGTGTGCCACGCCCCCTCGTTAACCCAGTGTGGATTTCCCGTGTTTCACAGCTGTTTTCTATTGTCTGTATTAGTTCGCTGTATTTAAGTCCACGTCAGAGTTTGTTTCCTAGTTCTGTCATTGTAGTGTTGCGTTGTCGTGTTACGCCGTTGTATAGCTTCGTGTTGTTGTTTTTCCCTTATGCCCTTACGTTTCCCCATTAAACCCCTTTATTTAACCCCATTCCATCATGAACTGGAAAAATAAAAATAATCTTAATATCAACCAATATAGAGACAGTTTGCTGGACCATATTAGTCTTGATACAGCTTCTGCCGCTACATTAGACCAATCTCTCTGGGCTTCTTTGATCAGCTCCATCACCTAGTGGCGGTGGGGGGTCGCAGGTTTGTCCTGCTTCGGTTTTTGTTGTGGGTGTGGGGGGGGCATGTGGGCTTGGGGCATCTGGGGGTTCCCTGGGGGTGGGTTCCTGGGGGGGTTCGGCGCTGGGGCTGCGGTCCTGGCCTGGATGGGGCCTTGGTGGCTCTTGGGTGTTGTCTTTCTGGCGGCTGCATGCAGCGCTGCTGGGGTAGCCTGTGCCGGCGGACGTAGGTTGCCAGCCTGGCGGCCGT
>JAODJU010000119.1:401885-420905 GCA_026776725.1 Gnathonemus echidnorhynchus
AATTCAAAATAAGATCATTTATCAGTAAACAAATTCAAAGGCAAGCAGAGTATTATGTGTCATGACAGATTTTAAAATTCATATGTTACGAGGTTCCAATTCTAATTTGAGGATTGGAAGGATGTGTTTTTTTCTTTTAGCCAAAGTCCAGCAGCAAAACTTCATTGAAACCATGTGTCCCTTAAGTGAAATAAAGCACATTGCAGACCCCAAGGAAAACTATATAGATTGCCATAACCACATGTACTAAATTAGGCCAACAGACTGGTACTACTGTCTAGTTCATCTTGACAGGTCCCCACAATTATGCTAAGCCATTATATTCAAAAATGAAAATTCAAGCAAAAAAACACACTGTATAAGAATGGTAACAAAGTTTAATGCATGGAAACATGTGATCCCAATATAAAAATGCTATACCAACCACTGTATTTCCAGACACTGAATCTGCGTATCCGCTGTCCAACGTTCCCTATCTATCAACCCAAAGCAATCAGTGGCTCATCTCTCCAGTATCCCGAAAGCCGTGGATTATTCTCTCTGGCTCCAAGAGAAGCGTTTCTTTGCAATGGAAGAAAGTGAATGTTGAGGAGAGGGAGCAAAAATATGAAGAAGAGAGTCTGAAAAGCCGGGATGATGAGGGGGTTGGGGTTAGGGTTAGGGGAACCCTGAGTGCCTGGTTAATGTGACCCAAACGGGTTTCCAGGGAGGCCACGCTGATTTTATTTGAATTAAACAATGATGAATGGAAAACGCTGCAAACAACAGGCTATGTTTGCACACATTAAAAACTCAGTTATAAATACATTCTGATTTAATGCATTTCTTAGGCCTGATTAAGAATGATCATAATGTTGGTCACTATCTTGATACATTTTAACTGGGCATAGTTCATTTAATTTTTGCACAGTTAATTATTAAAGTGTAGAAAGCTTTTACATGTGAACATGAAGAGATGGAGTGTTAGAAGACAGCTAAGTAGTTCCCAGGCTGACAGGCTTGTCCAGATGTCAGACAATTGAGATGATTCTAAGGTCAGGTCAAAAAAGGCAAAAGAGCCAGATTTACTTCAAAGGCCTACTTCAAAGTTACCATAGTTATTTTAAATATGAAAGGCCACCTCTGTGGTCTGGGATTTGTGAATGGGGAGCTTGTGCTTTTTAGGATTTCTTTAGAATCTTTTAACAAATGTATCTGCGTTCACTTGTGTTATTGACTCATTTAGAAAATGGGACCGGACAAGGGGTGGAATTCTGCAGCGCAATGTAACAATGAGGCTGCCATTCCCGGACTGACCACAGAGGGCGCTTTTGCCAAGCCCTCGCGATGTGGGAGTGTTCCCTGCCGAGTCTCCTCCTCCTCCCTGATAGCAAGCAAGTGATTTCTTTCTATTCAATTCCTCCAAAAAAAGGAGGAAAAAAACGGCTGCATAGCCAGTATCGCTCCTGCGGCGCCGAATCGCCATCTTCGCCAACATACCCGCATTTGTGTCAGTGCCACAGCCCGATGCATCGGGGAAGCTGAGCACGTTCGCCGAGGATCTGCCCGATTACACGGCAGGTGAAGATAACGTTTTATCTGCATTTGGATTTGCACGGGGATACAGTAAAGGGCGGCACAAATTTCGGTAAGACTCCGGTTCTATTAATTACAGTATTGTTGTAATGTAGCAGAATCTTTCCTGGGCTTTATTTGGTTAGGGATGCGAGGGTCCGCCGTGCGCTTTTGGTATCTTTTCGAGTGAACCATTAAATGTTTTATTGTAGATACCGGCACGTTTGCAATATTACTGGCTCTCCGGACGCCTGCCAGTTCATTCATTCTCACGCATTATTTCTGGTTGATTGCAGCTCAACCCTCAACCATTGGCATTGTTAGATAAGTGAAAACAGTCGCTGCCCTGATTTCGTCATTAGTTAATTGCTCCGAATCAGTGATCAGGCAGAACTACATGAATATGGTTGGGATATTATTTTCTCCCTGTCAATCTACTGTATTCACCTTGTTAGCCACAGTTACCCGGTTAAAACGAACGGGGTGGTTTAACGTAATGTGTGCGTGGGGTGGGGGACCGTTCGCCGTCACAGTCTTAGCGGCACCGGAGTACCAGACCGTGCATGTTTAATATGCTGTTCTGCCGTCGCTGATCCAGGCATAAAACAGGCATGTCTCTGCCTGTCTTTATATAAAACAGCCCTGAAGATGAGCACGGTTTCTGGAGTCCGCGTCCGCGGTACTTGCGCCGTGCGCTGCTGCAGACTGCACACCTTTTGACTTGTGCGTTTGCGTCCCCGACCTGCAGGGATCGCTCCACCTGTGGTGGCTGCGCGACAGGTTGCATCGCAACGCGCAGTTCAGTCAGACGTCGCCGTCGTGGCGCTAACCCAAAACTTACGTGCTTCTTTGAGCTTGATGTGCAGAACAAAATAACAATTTGATTGTGTACTGCACGTGTCACAATTCATTGCTTAAATCTTTGAATTATGATGGATTTGCTGTCGGATTTTAAAATCCTTTTCTTTTAATGCCACTTTTACACTGCATTGTACTGACATGTTGGCAAACGTAACATTATTGTTTTTCTGGACACACAGACTTAAATTCATCCATGTCTTTCATTTCGAAGTTGCACTAATATGTTTGTGTGTGGGCGCAGGGATGTGTCATCGTAAACATATTCTTTAGGCTTATTAGTTGCATTTTTTTTTTTGTGCAAACTCCATTAACGGACATTTATTTTGTGCTAAGTGTATTAAGAATTAGTAATCCGTATATGATATTTGGGGTTAAAACGTGAACAAAACATTACATATCATTTGGTCAAGTTTATTTTGCAGTGCTTTTTACAGTCGCAAAAATATTTTAAATACTTTAGCGTAATTTCGACAATGCGGTTGATTTATTTGTTGTTATTAGTAACTTCTAAAGTACTTCCATAGACACCCATTAAGTTGAAAGCACGTGCAAATGACTTGGTTCATCTGGATGGGTTGTATGTTGCTGCTGAATATTTTATAAAGTTCTCCGCGCCTACTGTGTGTGTGTATTTGTTGTAAAAACACATGTATAATTAATCAACCTGGGAATAGTTTCTTAGTTAATATAATTCACAATGGTTTTATAAAGTACTGCTTTGAAGCTATTCGCTGTAGCTGTGATACGCGCTTAGTCTGTGATGTTTGGGGCATTGTGAGGTATGTTTAGGGAGTACTTGCAGACCTGTTTTTGAGTTTTGTTGTAGCTGCGGACAGTAAGATTATGTGTTTAGTAACTTCCATGTTTGGGGTGAGCGAATGCAGTTCCATGATGGTCATGTGTTGTGATCCTGAATCCAGGTACAAATGAGCAGGGTTTCAAACATGGAATTCGACGACTGTTTCAGAGCTCCACAGCAAGCTTGGAAAATGGAATACAGTAATAGAATAGTGATACTTCACTCATTCCCATGGGTCTTTTCACCCGTCCCATCTTGCCCTCCATGACACACACAGAGGTGAGAGCAAGTTTGGGGGTCACGGTGCAGGGTCAGCCAGCATGCCAGTCTGCCGGCCCCGGGATTCGAACCCGTGACCTTCCGATCACGGGCACAGAGTTTGTGTTCAGTCAGCCGTGTTCTGTAATGATGTCTCCTGCTCCTGGTGCCACCGCTTGGTTTCCTGTTCGCATTCTGCTTCGTGCTGCAGGCTCTGGACGCCTTTCCTCCTGTCAGATGTCTGCACAGCACCTTTTATCTCCCCTCCCGTGTAAGCAGCTCTGGGGGAGTCATGCTGCCCTGTGTGCTTTGGGATTGTGTTGCACTTTTCTGCTGCCATGTGAGGAAGTTGTGATTTATTGCCTTTCAGTGCATGTGCTGGATCTCTCTCTTTTTTCTGAGGCTGTCAGTCTGTGTCGAGTGGTTGAGACAGCATCTTCCCTTCTGACTTTCCAGCGCCACCACCTGGCCACAGGTCTCTGATACACAGGACCCACCCATCTGCAGATGCTAAAAACACAGTCTAATGTGTTGATGATGATTGCAAGTTTTTGCAGTTAAATAAGGCAGAATAAACTGCAGTTTACTGTTAAGATTTATGTAGATTTCTGGATTCTTGAAACCCCTGTTCCCTATACTAGATTAACCTGATTTACAAATAACGCCTTTTTCTTTATCAATTTTTTGTTTCCTTTATTTAAAAAGAAATTTAAATGCATCTTCTCAAAACCTGTATTAGATACCATCTCCGAGTAGTCAGGTAAAGTATTTGGGTTGTAAACAAAACCTTCGCTGAATTTTTTTTCCAGGCCCATGTAGAGAGAGAGTTTTTTTGTGGTGTATAACAATTTCTGAAACCCTTGGAAGTCACCAACCCTGGGCGTTTGTGCTGTATGTCGTAAGCATCCCACATATTGTTCCATGTGGAGTTCAGTCCTTAGGGGAGTGAAACACCCTTAAACACTACATTTTTATCATCTTCTTCATTGGTCAGCAAGGTTAAAGTATTGTGGGGGGGTATCATTTAAAGGGCCTCTCCAAGTAATTTTTTGACATAGTGTCTGGTAGCCTAACACAGGGTTGTGGGTTCAAATCTCAGTTCCACTTTGTGGGTGTGCATGCATGTTCTTGGTTTCTGCCCATTTACATTGTATTCATCAGGCTGCTTTTCATCCAAAGTCACATACATTTGAGGGCAATTGGTGAAATCATTCTGCTGACCTTGGAATTCAAACCAGCAACCTACCGGTCGCAGGCACTGAGTCTCGCCCTGATTCCATATTGATAGGAGAGGGGTAGAGGCCACAGTGCAGAGATGTGCAGTTAGGCTCAATAGTGTCTCTACACTGCCTGTAATATGTGATTTGTGTGTTTGGATATGTGCTCTATGCTGGACTGGCCCTCCATCCAGAGTGTACCCCAGATTTGTGCCCTATCCTGCCTGGGATAGGCTCCAGGTTCGCCTCCGATCCTGTCCAGGACACACAGATGGAAGATGGGTAGATATTTTTAGCGTTTTGGTGCTCCAAGTTGCCCATACACAGGTGTAAGGTGTCCTTCGTTCCTCCGTTATAGACATTCTCTGAAATGTAATCTTGTTTTTGTCGTGTACCATGAAATATAATGCGTATAGTGAGTATGATCATCCCAATCGGTTTGAGTATTTTCATATTCTTTATTTTTCTGGAAGTAAAGTATTTAAAAGTTAACGTAAAAATGTAACTGTTAATAAAATTCGTAGTTTGTGCCTCTAAAAATAAGTTTTTTGGGGTTTTTTTGCATGTTTGGGGGGAGCTAACCCTATTCAGCTGAACGATGAAAGTGGAGGGAAATTGCGTCAAACAGTGACACATTCAAATTCGCCACTTTGGAGCCGCCCGGTAACCGGTTTGTTGGTCTCAGCGACAGATGAAGGGGTTCATTTGTTCCTCTTGCATAAGAAGTTCTAAAGAATTCCTGTTTCTAGGCCAATCGGGGGTCAGGGGCGCGGCCATGGAAGGAAAAACGGAAACTCATATGTGCAGCTTTCCTGCACATGTCTGTATGCACGCTGGTGTGTCCGTGTGACGTGTTTCAGTCAAACGAGGTTAAATATATTTCCCATTATTGTCGTAACTGTAAAAGTGACAATGCAATGCCGACAGCTGCTTTGAGGTATTCCCTGTACCCTCTTCGCCAAGAGGGTATTTGTGTTCTGCCAACAGCTGATGTCAGTACAACTAACTGGCTACAAGAACATTAGCGCACTCTCACACCTTCCTGCAGCCCAGATATCATGCTGGGTCCTGTCAGAAGAGACGTGTGGCATTAGAAAACTCATGTGACGCGAGTTTGAAGTAATCGTTGAGTGCACCAGTATACTCGACAATAAGGACTGATCCTTTAAACAAAAAATAACTTTTTTTTGCTGGCCATAAGGCTGAATGCACATTCCCTTAGGAGTAAGGTTTCGAACCCAGGCTGCTGCCTGTGCTGCTTCTGCCTCTCTGTCAGCTGAGGCCTTACAGGAGGAGTGTAAGGCCCATAAATGGCATTTTGTTTTCTATATGCCCAGTCTTATTAATAAAGGATTCATTAATTTTAATATTTTAATTAAATCTGGCGTATATTATACAATATTTTCCATCCTTTAGAATTTGTTGGAGATGTATCCATACTATCGTGTTTCAGATAGTGTACAAAGCAGTACCTAAAAATAATTATGGTCTTATTGTTTACTTTGGCATGAAAATCGATAGGTAGATGTCAATATTTTGAAAACGATATTAAATTCCAGCAGCTGCTTGCATCTATATCTGGAAACATTAACGGTGACTTGCCATAAATTGCCAGTTTATACCCTAGAACAGGGGTCACCAACTCCGGTCCTGGAGAGCTACTATCCAGTAGGTTTTCTATCCTACCCGGCTTCTGATGAGTTCTCAGGTAAATACCAGGAGTAGGTGTGGCTCATCCGAAGCCGGGTAGGATAGAAAACTTACTGGATAGTAGCTCTCCAGGACCGGAGTTGGTGACCCCTGCCCTAGAATGTTCTGGCAACTGATCCTAAACTACCCACAATTATGATTTTGGTGTGATTTGTAGTTTTACAAATCATTATACATTAATTTCTACCTTTTATATAGTGTTTTGTTGCTGGGTGTGTTGGTATGGATGCAGACACATTAGCTGAAGGGATTAAACCTGTCGAGTAGAAAATTTCAACATTAGATGAGAATTTGGCTTACATTTAATCATAATACTAAGTATGTAAAGATGTCACACAGGGCAGGGATGTCTGTACTCCGTTGAGTCTCCTTTTGATGTGGGTTGTACTTTGATTGTGATTATCAAATCCAAAGGCAAATTCAAGTTGACCTCTCATCGATTCTTCGAATGGCTCTGTCATTGAAAGGGCAGGCAGTGAATAGCAGACAATATTCCAATATCTTAAACCCAGAGGAATTACTTAAGCAAGTGGCTCATGTATCTTGCCTTTTGCAGACAAGGTTAGAACTGCGGCATTGAAACTATGCTGGCAATGTCTATTAATCATAGAATGGCAAGAACGCCACCAAGAATGAGATCCTGTTTCGCATTGTGTTGTCATTCTTTTTAATTGTGTTAAATTGTGTGTACTTGTGTGTACTTATGTTCCACCATTTTGGAGAAATTGTGTGGCAAGTTACCATCTTTATTAAACAGCCAGTTGTTAATCCACTTTCACCATATATTAAAAACAATTGCATTAGCCTGACTATATTTCTTTTACAGTCAATAGTACAGAATGCTCAGTAAGCCTGGTGTGCATGAAGCATTCAGTCCAATTTTAGATGATTTTATGCTGACCTTTTTCGGCTCTTCATAAACCTTAATGATGTGAGGGATTTCTAAAGTAATTATTTCTCGCTGCTAATCCTTGACATTTGAGGACTTTCGTGCTGAACCTAATTTATTCACTACATGTTATGTAAATAAGCTCATGAGACCTCTCCAGGTGCTGCGTTTTCTTAGGTAATTGTCCTGAGACTGTATGTGGAGGTCCTTCATAATCCTCTCTTATGCATGGAGACGTAGGTGGCTACATACGTGCAGACACCAATCTGGAACCTGCTTGCCAGATTCTCCATTGCACCATCACTACAGCGTCCGCCTTGTCTGATTGGGGGGCAAAAACTGCTTTTCTTGGAGTTTCCTTTGATGGCTTGAGAGCAGCTCAGAGGGTTTGAGGTCTGGCGTTTTGTTGGGGCCCTGGAAAGATGGGTGAAGTCATCCACATCCTCCTGAAATTGCTTGTTTATATTGCACACACTGTGGATTGGAACACCATCATGCCCGTCATGGTAGAGAAGTGTTGCATGATGGGATGCAGACCATCACTCGGGATGCTGACGTTTTTAAGCAGCTCCTCTTAAGGGAGTGAGCAGTTAGGAAACGTTTCCTTGCTGTGGGATGGATGTGTCTCTTAAACCTTTCATTGGTGGACCAGTTTTAAATTTAGTGAAGTCCCACAGAGGCTCTGCAATGCTACAGCAGGACCTCTGCTAGAATATTGTAGTATCTTTGGTGGTCCCACTTTAGGAAGGATGTTGACATATTAGTTAGTTGTGCAAAAAGCAGGAAAATGATTTGTGGTGCAATAGAGTTTTTACTGTTATGGGTAAGTAATATGTGCAAAATCTCTCTTCCTCTCTCCCTGTCCCCCCCTAAATGCAGTTGAGGGCAGACTATGATCTAAGTGTACAAATCCTGCCAAAGACATCTATCCTGATGACTACTCAAGAGCAAGGACACAAATGGAAGCTTGACAAGTTTAAATCAAAGCAATGGAGGAGGGATAACTTGCTTTATTTGTTCATTCATAATGAATCCTCTACTGCTGAAAAGGTCATTGCTTTTGCAATTACATAATTGGATGTTTTGTACATAATGGTTTTTGGAATCAGTACTTTTGCGCAACGTTCCATCATGATGATGATGCGTCTCCATTTTTGACTTGGGCCAGATTTTTAGCTGTGTTTATGGAACTCTGTTTGCAACAATGCATGTTCCTCTTCTCAGTTCGGGCTATGTGGTCATATTCTTAGGGAAATTAGAAATTAGAGGCTGTTTATTGCAGTTTATCGGCAAAGAATTGCTCGTACCAGTGTGTGTTTGTTGTGCCGAGGGTGTGGTCAGCAATTCCAACAATCTGCCGATTCAGCAGTAATAGCCAACCTTTAATAAGTGAAGAATGCACTGCCATGGCAACTGGAAATTGTGTAGATAATTGCTTTGTCGCTTTCTGCTTGATTAACCGTTCTTGGGGGATGGGTTTGTTTTAGGACGGCAATGATACGTAAATAGCCTATCGTGAGCATTCATCTCTAACACTTCTTCCAAATGCAAGGAACATTTGATCATTGACAGAGGGTCGCCTTTGTAATACTGAATTTTTTTTTTTCCCCACAATTCTTAGCGTTAGGGCATAGAGGCCTGAAAACCTGTTTAAATGTCCTGAATTAGGAAGAGCTTAGGAACCGTCTCCAAATTCCCACATGCATCTTTTCTACTTTTATCCCTTGTTGCTTTTGTGTCAGCATTTGGATCGAGATGGCTTTCCTTCCTATAGTATTTCACTGTATACTGAAATGGTGGAATTGGTTTTCTTGGTTCTTATGTGGCCTGTGATGTACTGGCATCCTAACCCCAGTCCCAGTGTCACATCAGCCTTTCAGTGGATAAAAAAAATATTGTGGAATATTGATGTACAGGCAAATGGTCATACTGTGATGGGTTGGTGCCCCATCCTGGATTGTTCCCTGTCTTGCGCCTGTAGCTGCCAGGATAGGCTCTGGACTCCTGGCCACACTGAGTAGGAGAAGTCGATATAGAAAATAGATGAATGGATAGATATTGGGAAGTAATCAGTTTTGAGTGTCCCGTACTTTAGTAGGTTGTGTCCAGAATTATGTGTTTTTGTTTGCTGGACCCTATATTGTGGGAAGTTTATCGCTTTGCATAGCAGAAGTTAATGTGGTTTCAATCAGCTTGTTTGATGCGCTGCGCTAAAATGAAGAAATGGTAAATGGGTTTTTTTTTTTCCCTGCTCACTTTTTCACTTTCGACCAACATGTTGCTACTCAAAACAACGTTAAGGGCAGTTTTCTGTGCCAGCAGGTTATGTAACCCTTTGGATCTACTGGTGATTTAATGTATTTATGGTTCGGCTTGAAGGAAAATGAGTAAGTGCAGCTAGATAAGAGCCCCGAATGCTCTCCATCAGTCCTCCTCTTAGGCCTTTTGCTATCTGACTGCATAACTTCTTAAGGCAGTGTTTCCCAATCCGGACCTCAGGGAGCCAGACAGTCCACGTTTTTGCTCCTACAGGGAGCTGGGAGGGAGAAAAAATGTGGACTGTCTGGCAGGGAGCTTGGAGGAAGCAAAAACAAGGACCGGCTGTGAGTCCCTGAGGACCGAATTGAGAAACGCTGCCTTAAGGGAAGAGATGTGCAGGTTCAGCTCGTTAAGCTATTGACAGGCAAGTGCTTTTGCTGTGAGACATTTGGGCAGTTTGAACGATGCCGTTTACCACCACTCAAGCCATAAAGTCACTTAGGAGATGCTGAAGCAGCATAGTCTGCTAACCGGCTAGCTAGCTACAATTTTCTGACTCCACTTGCTGGTGATTTATTTCGTTTTTGAAACATCTGAAGGGACCTGATCCGCCCCTTAACAGCTTGACTGTTCCCAGATCTTGGTTTGCTGCTCAGAGGGCATTAATCAAACAAATATATGCACACACAATTCAGTCAATTCATTCATGCAATGTGTAAGTCAGGAAATCAGATGTCAAATCCTTGTCAAAACTCTTGTATGTTCTCCATTCTTATGGCTAATTGCACAGCCAAATAACTATATAGAATTTTAGTGATGTGCTGGTTTTCTTTGACATGCGTTTGGAGTAACTCACTCACTCAGTGCTCAGCAAGTATATCCAGATCATATGCAGTTACATGCTGCTTGTGTTCCAAAGGCCGGGTTTTTTTTTTTCTTTGCATCTGGCCCTTCTGATCGTGACGTTTGTGGAACTTCGACTGAGACAGAAGTGCACCTTTGCCAATTAGCACTTCCCTGAATTCTCCTGTGAATATTTCTGAGCAAGAGGCTCTTGTTCAGATCATTCAGATTATTAGTCCTGTTGTTGAAGTATTCTCCCGTTTATGTATCCCTCTAATCTAAACTAGCAAACCTCACTCAGATCAGGGGTCGCTGTGTGTAGCCTTCAGGGCAGGGTTGTCAACTTTCATCAGCTGGTTGGCATGAGATTTTCAGTTCAAGACAAGTCTGCACACTCATTTACATGTATGCAGCAGTTTTATTACCTTGTAAATATCCTGTAGCGTTTGCAAACTACCCCAACGCTTTTGATGTAGCTAATTGTAGATTTATAATGGAATAATATAGATTTGGCGTAAGATTTCTTGTGTGAATCAGTGTGTCGCAATGCGTGAGAGTTGGCAACCTTGTCAGGGCAAGTTGTGACAAGGACTCATCAAGTCATGTGTCCTGCTTTTTTTTTGTCCTTCTGATGTCATTTCCTGTGCTAGGGTCTACTCCATTGGTGGTGATGGGGGTGATATCGTTACTGCTTCTCAGGGCTGAAAGGATTGATAAAAGACCCCTTTCTTCATTTGGAGCTCCTAAGCATTACCTCATGCTTGGTAACATTTGAGATAAGATCATCAAGATTGTGAAGATGTTAGAAGAATGTAGGACTACAGCACGAGGAATGAAACAAACTATCAAAAGTTTACAACAGTCATGTCACTTTTTGTCCTGTAATTTCTTAATAGTTTGACGCCAATAATTGCTGCATTGACTGTCTAGACTTAGTAATTTACTCAGTAACACACCACGTTGCCAAGAAGCAGCCCTGTGCTGCTGTTTAGATGCAGCATCATAACCTGCTCCTGGCCTCTACTATAAGCAGCATTTTTCAACGATTTTTGCTTTTTCTCCACGCGGCATGTTGGTGAACTCTGGATGGGACGTAAGCATCAAGGCGTCGTGTGATTCTGGCGGCATGAAAGCTTAGCTTGTTGGTTTGTGGAAAAACGTTCCATTCAAAGTGTGACTAAGCCTCAGATAACTTGATGGCATTTCCTTTTGGGTAATCCCTTATCATGAATGTGTCAGATCTAAAAATCATGACTAATTATAAGTGCTGGCCACCAAATCCTACTTAGCACTTTGGGGTAAGATATGTGTGGATATCGTCTGTTGTCACTGTTTGTTATGCTGTCTTGCCACCCAACACAACACCCAGTGTTTGGGACTGTTAGGTTTGGGTATTTGTTTTTGAGTGTGTAAACGTGAAGTTTCTTTGACTGCGTCAGAAGCGGCGAGTACGATGCCGAATGTGAACGGCCGGCCTGCTGTCACTCGTGTTTTCACCCGGAAAACGGGTGAAAACATCTATGGGCTCGGAATAGCGTCAGAAGGCAAGCTGACGCTTTCAGCTACTGCTTGGTGAGAAGAGACAAATGCAAGTGGAACATTCCTGTTTTGACACATACTCCAAGCAGCTGAAAACACCTTGATGGTCTATGAGTGGTTCTGCATTTACCGTTTTACATTTACTTATTTTGTATTCACCTTTGTCCAAAGTGATGCACACACAAAGCAAATAACACACCACAACCATGCAGCTGTCAACAAGCCAACATTTTGGTGTAAGTGCAGCTATGCTACCAGTGAATGACCAGGAAAAGCCGGGGAAAAACCTAACAGAAGAGCTATTTAAATCAAAACATCACGAGTACCAGGTTCCTACTAAACAAGTGCAAAAAAACAGGAGCATCCAATATACCCACAACACCATAACCACGGGATGGCAGACGAAGAGCAGGCCAGTGGTTAGATGAGCTGTTGGATGAGCTGTTCCCAGAAGGTTGTGAGCCAGTCAAGAACTCGGCAGCACAACCAATAGTGTGGAGAAACTGCTTCCTCTATCAATAGTCAAACACACACCTTTTCCAGTAAAGGCAGACAAGTGCTCTCATTTTTGGTTTCTGTATCATTTTGGTTATTGGCTGACGGCAAGTGCTGTGCACCAACTCTCAGCTCTACAGTAGCTGTTTGATTGTTTTAGTCATAATAGTGCTAAAAATTAGTTTTGTTCACACCACTCCAGCACATGTCCATATGAGAGGTACCTGGCTGATTTTGGAGTGTGAAACACGTTTTGTCAAGTGCCAACGTTAAATACAAAATAAAACGCATTGAAATGGGGTTCACTGCTTCTCTGAAATGAACCTTATCTTTATTTGGGTTGTGTAGCTTAATCGGCTCTTCTGTACATAGTGTTGGGGGGGGCTGCTCAGTCCCATCAGCTGCTCCCTTACCCTGACGCAAGTAGTCCACCTGCCAGCGTGCTCACAAACAGCTTGCCTGCTCTCATTTGTGCGTGAAGTGGTCACGAGAGCATCGGGCTTAAAGCCGGGATAGAATGCTACGGGTTGTGCGAGATGTTCTGATGTTCTTCGTGAAACATGACTCCAGTGGGTCCTCCAGCTCTGCTGTGGGGGGAAGGTCTGTCCGTGAACTTTGTGCGTACGGGTGCCTGCAGGAGCGTGATGCAGAGGTGAGGAACCCTATGCTCAGTCCCTGGCACAGGCCAAGGCACATTTTTATTTAATAGCACGGTCTGTATATTCAGTCCAGTTCTCATATTGTAAGAAATATATGTCAGAAAACGTTGCATCGCTATGTGGGCTATAGAGCAAATGGCTTTGCGGGATATGTGCGCGCCAGTTCTGCTGTCGTGCAGCGTGCAGGATTGAAGGCGCGCGCGCGATCTGGCTCCCTGCGGTCCGCAGCTGTGCATTTGCATGTTCACGTGAGCAGAAGTTGGACAGCATATCATGCTGTACGCGAGGAACAAACCTGCCCATTTTTATCCAAAGAACAGGAGCCATGAAACAGAAGCGAGAAGGCTATTGAATGTAGTCAGGGAAGCTAAAAGAACGCAGTTTAGAAACAGGAGTGTTTTCCGAACTATTTCCACCTAAAAGCTTGAAAAAGGTCAGATTAAGATAGGAGTTAACAGGGTATAGGTTGTATCACAGGGTAAAGTGTATCGCTTCTGTTGTGAAGAACAATGCTTGCTTACTCACCAACTCAGTCTGTCTGCATGTGGATAATGGGGTTTAATGGTCTGTGGCAGGTGTCCTGTGGAGGTAGCCAAATAAACGAGAATTGGTGTTGGGTCACACTCATGCAGAAGTGAAGGGTTTTAGTTCAGAACAGTGTATAGAACACAGGGCATCACCAACACCCAGGAGACTGTCACTGTCCAATGGTCACGCGGCCTGTGCTGCTTCGGCCTCCACAACAATGTCAGCGTGGCCTCCTGGCCCCTGAGAGACAGGGGCGTCACTGTACAAACTCCTAAAGATACACGCTGTATGCTGACATAACACAAGCTCCAGCGTAACGCAGACGACGCCTCCTCCTCTTCCTGCACATTCCTGGGATTCAGTTCTTCGCCATGATTCCAGCCATCACCTTTATTACATCACAATGAATAACAATGACAATGAAAGAACAGAAGCACTTAAGCACAGCTGATGCTGGGAGAAACATTTATAAACCATATAGGGAAATAGGTTTATATAAATTAAATAGAACCAGGTGTAAAGAATGTCACCCTTTAATGTTTTCTTTTCTGTCTTTCTGATTATAATCTTTTTGTGTTTCAAGACCAAAGGATGACTCAGATTTATTTATGGACAGTGTCTTAATATAGCGCACACATGCTGAATTGTCTTCTTTGTTATATCATTCTAATTCTTTAAAAAAGAGGCCAACAAGTCTAATCCTATACATCAGACAAACGGCTTAGCTCTAGAATTTAGTTGAGCTAGTTTAACAATGTGCTATATTGCAAGTAGCAATTAAATAAATAAACAAATATTAAATTCAGTAAAATGTTCTGTAGGTAGCATGGTGTGGAAAGACTTTCAATAAAAAACGTATCCCACATAGCGTTTCTCTTAAAAGCAGCACATACACTTCTGTAATTTGTGGATTTGATGTATTAGAAATATTTCTTCAACGAATCTTGTTCTGCTGTGAAATATAGCCAAAAATATCACAGATGATTTTTAATATTCAGGGGCGTAATATTCTCTGTTTACAGTATCCTTTGCTAGAATTCTGTGTGTAATACTTAAAAATTCTCTCATGCATCTGATATCATTTAAACCAGTGGTTCTCAACCTTTTTGCACCGTGGCCCAATTGTTACCATGCCAGCTCAGGTGCGAGGTCATATAATTTAGGTCATAGGTCTAAATCGACGCTATGATCAGGCACACAGTGCACTCTGCAATTTACACCGATCGATGCCTATCGCAGAAACCTGATTGGATGTGCCAGTGAATTTTAAATTAAGTATTTGTGGTTTGGCTTCTTGGATTGGACGAGTGTCCACTAGTTGTGCGCTAAGCATTTGCAGACCCAAGACCCGTTTATATAGGTTAATTCTAGGACTGCGGCTGGGAAATCTGATCGAGGATCAGCATATGAGCTTCCTGATTTAAAAATGCTTACATTTCCAAAACTGCCAGGCGAGCCTTTCAGAACTTGCTGTGACCTATGGGTTGAGAATCTCCGATTTAAACTTCACATCCATTTTAGAGCACCCTGTTTAATTGAATAAATTCAAGCTGGTTGCTCAGACACTTCTTGGCTTTGAAACCTGGTACTTCTCGTCAAGAATGTTTCCCACTCCTTAATCAGAATGTTCCCTGAACACTCAGCAGTTTATGTATCACAATAAACTGACATTCATCTTGGATCAAATGGACATTTTTTTTTTTTAAAACATTATCACTTCTCTTGGCAGATGCGACTGACCAGACGGGTGTCCGTGTGGCCAGTTGGGTTGGTGGGTGGCCGGCGGTATGAGCGCCCCCTGGTGGATAAGGGCAAGGTAGTGGGCTGGTACACGGGCTGGAGGGCTGATCGGCCCTTCGCCATCGACATGGCAGGTACTTCCCCTTCTTTTACTTCCCACAAAAATGCCACAGGACACAGATCTGGACCATCCTGACCCTACTGATCCAAGCAGAAGCAACCCCTCGCTTTGGTTCAGAGGTGGAAATTTCAGGTCCAGAAAGTACAAATCCAGACCAGGATTTTATTTCAACCCACCAGTGGAGTACTCTGTAACTGTGACTCTTTATGCTCAACTGGTTGGTTGGAACTAAATCATGGTCTGGATTTGTACTTTCTGGACCTGAAATTTCCACCCCTGCTTTGGCTTTCTACATCCGCCCTTTTGAGAGATTATGGAGGCGTCCAGGATCCACCCTGGACTCCATCAATCTTCTCCTGTGCACCCAGGGAAAGCTGGCTGCTTGTGTCACCGCTGATGCCGGCCGCCGCAAATTATTTAGCAGAATTTCTGTGGCATGACAGAAAATCACAGCCTGTGACGGCTGTACGAAGCAACTTGAGGGCGAAGGCACCGGGTGGGGATTGTCCGTTCTGCGTGTCTGCAGCTATCTCGAGCCCGTGAAGGACACATTCGGACTGGCGTAAGACTACACCTGGACACCAGGCAAGAGATCCAGAAAATCCCTTAGACGCTGGCCTTAAGGGCAGTGTGACTCAACGATAGTCATACATGTTCAAGCTACCTTATCATGAAGTCCTGACTGGGGGGAGGGAGGCTCTGAGGGGGCAGGCTGGGTGGCTGGATTTGAGCTCAGCAACCAGTCACCATCCTTTAACGGTGAAAGGATCGCATTATTTAAGCCAGAGACAGAATCTGCAGGCGCTGCAGGTTGTAGAGGACTGGCAAGGATGGGGCTTTGCAGGCAGAATGTTTTTCACGCACACACACTTCGCAGAGTGTGTTGCTCTGCTTCGCCTGAAGCAAGAGCGATTGTCTACAGATGGAGGTAGTTTAGCATTCTCATTAAACGGCCATCTCGCAAGCCCTCTGGTGAGATCCTCGGGCTAGACAACAGCGCATCGTACATCTCCTCCTATCTCTGCGGCCCAGGGCTGCAATCTTTTGCTCTTGACCTTACAAGGAAGGGCTACACCACAGCCATGCTGGGGTGCCATCCAGCCGCTACCATCTCCAGAGGTTCACCTAACCATCGAACAGCCGTGGCATTGAAATGGTATTAATCTGCAGAAAGTGAGTGGCTGCTTTCGGTCGGTTGATGAAACGCAGAGGAACGCGACTGACCGGCAGACAGCGTTGGTTATTTATGACCGAGCTGCGTGGAAAGCTCACCTCTGGGGTTTTCTCCTGGCATTTGAAGTATCGACGCATTGCTGCAGGCAGACATGTGACCTTATTTAATATGAACCCTGGGGAACAAAGTGGTAGATCTTGTTGATGCTAAGACATATTTACTGTATAACAGCTCTGTTTAATCTCTGCTGGCTGTATGGCTGCTGACATCTTTTTCTGTTGGGTTGCAAAACAGAATCAGATCAACAGAAGCTCAGAGACGTTAAACAGCAGCATCTCATGACCGTATAGACCACTAGATCATTGATGTCTTTGTGTTGCCTTTAGGGCACCATATTGGTTCACTGTCAAGACCAAGAATGAAAACTATCAGTAAGAGGTTTCATTTGCGCCCCCAGCCACAGACACAATGGTCCTAGACAGCCAGGCCAGGCGTGGCATTGATAACTGTGCCCATGTTCTCT
Source organism: Gnathonemus echidnorhynchus (assembly GCA_026776725.1). Taxonomy (NCBI): domain Eukaryota; kingdom Metazoa; phylum Chordata; class Actinopteri; order Osteoglossiformes; family Mormyridae; genus Gnathonemus; species Gnathonemus echidnorhynchus. The sequence goes on from JAODJU010000119.1 coordinate 419,055, forward strand.
CCAGGCTTTTGCGTGAACCTCCAGGTGGTGCTGGACAACCCCAGGGCGCTCTTCAAACGTAGAGGGTCACAGCCCGGCATGCAGGAGTCGGACTTCCTCAAGCAGATCACCAGGGTGGAGGAGCTGGAACCCAAGGCGGAGAACTGTACCCGGGTCAGTTACGTCACCCCGCCCACCCTCTGACATCACCTCTGACTCTGAGTCAGTCATCAAATCGTACATTCATGTGAAACATGAGCTGGTGCCTAAGCTACGTCAACGCTGCTAAGCCACCCCCAAACACAACACTGTCACCAGCCTGCTGTAGAGAGCCCGCCCCCTGCAGGTTTGTCCTCAGCCCACGCCAGAGTGACGCCGCGTATTAGACTCATCAGCTCCTCTGCAGTTCAGCTGGACCGATGGACAGCTGGGGGCAGCCTTGTTTACGGGCACACTGCTGCGGCTTCCGCTCATTAACGTCAATCTGTCGGTGTGCGGCCCGCCAGCAGCCAGCTGCCGTGGCGACGGTACCGTGACAGATCCGCCCCCCTCCCCCCCACCAGTTGACGTGAAGCCTGCCGACCGCCCACGATAATGCTACTTTAGCGGCGGCTATCTTATGTGTCGACGGAACTTGATATATCCATTTCACGTCAAGCGGGCCCTATGCAGAGTGTTTGGCAAGCTAGTGCATGATGGGAGACGGATCAGAGCATGGGCAACATCGGGCGGCTCGTACAGGACTCACAGCGGACATGAGAAGGTCGTGACTCTACTACTGCCCATCTGGAAGCAACCTGGTAGTTAGACTACTTGCAAACGTAAGACGCCACCAAGGGACATAATGGATTCTTGGTATTTATAGCGTCCAGATACCTTGATAACCCAAATCTTATATCTTAGCCTTTATGAGGGTGTTCATCACAGACCATCAGTATAAGAAAGGGCTGCTGAAATCTCCACCCGGTAGAAAGATGGGGCATGACCATAGCAGAGAGCAGGGCTGTACCAGCAGGACAGGGGAAGGCAGCCATTCCATCTACACCAGGATACCTCTAACTCTAAAGATTCTCACATTCAGCTGGTGAGGGCTGGTTCTCCTCGGCCTGGTAGCTACTGCATTACGAGCCCGGCCCTGCAGCCGTTAATGTGTGCGGTATCGATATGTCAGGAGGCCTTGGGGGCGGGGGCGGGGGCGCAGACTCATACTCACATTCCCTCTCGTTCCCAGGTACTGGTGTGGCACACCCGCACAGAGAAAGTGAACCTAGGCAACGAACCCAAACACAGGCAGGACTCCATCCATATTGAGGTGTAGCGGCGAATGGGGACCCCGAGAGGAGGACCTCCAGGCCTGGCCTGGTGGGCTGAAGGTCAGGCTCCGGTACCTACTCCTCCACCCAGTCCCGATCTCCCACCGCCGGAGCGACAGCAGCACTGCAGACCTTCAACCCATCAGTGACTTGGCCCACCTCCCAATCCCATTCTGCTGAAGGGAGGTGCAGCTGTGGCGCCAAGACCCTCTCCACGGATCCAACATTGCTCCCCGATAAGGATCGCGGGAGAAAACAGGAGCAGAAATACACAGAAACCAAGAGCCCCCCCCCCCCAAAAAAAAAAACCTTGCAATAAAGGAGTCTTTAGACACAATGAACACACTGCATTTCATGGCTATTCACTGTTTAATGCACGGAAATAACATTGTATCTGACCTAGGCACCAGAGAATGTAAACACAATGTTGGAAACAAATCAAGAGGACAAGGTGTGAGCTCAGCGAGGCCCCCTGGCTGCGTGGAGGGGGTCAGCATTTGAGCAGCAGACACCAAGACTCTGTTGCATGTCGAACCTCTACTCTCCCAGTCCCCAGTCC
>JAODJU010000119.1:421005-434470 GCA_026776725.1 Gnathonemus echidnorhynchus
TCCTCGGCCTTCCTCTTTCTGCTGGTCTGCGTCTCGGCTGTGGGCCCAGAGAGAGTGAGACAGAGAACATCAGGCAGCCATCCTGAGTGACCTGCTATCGCCGGCTAATCTCTTCCCTTGCTGGGTACTTTTTTAGGGAATTTTTCTTGCTCGGGATTGAGATAATCGGTGAAATAAGCAGGTCTGGGGCCGCAGGGCCTGTTACTGCATTTTATGTGCCACATTTGCTTATCCAGAAAGTCTGACCCCATAATTACGCTGTATCTGTCTCTAGATCCCGTGCCGTAGTGTTCGTGAGAGAGCGTGAGAGAGAACTTTCACTCATCTCCGGGTGTATAGTGTGTGGTCACCGACGGAATGGCACAGCAAAAAGACATGTGAGGTGCTTTTCAAGCTGACCTAACATGCCTGCCGACACCCGATCTCCTGTGCCATGCACTGTCAGAAATAAAAAGAGTACCAATTTGTACCTTTGCTTGTCACTGGGGCTGTACCCTCAAGGGTCTGCCAATTGTACCATTAGCTGTAGGTAATTGTACCTTTTAAAATATAGAAATGAACTATGAGGAACATTTTTGTACCGCTGGGGGTACATTAATGTTGTTTCTACCTTGGGGATGTTCCTCAAAGTCCATTTCTGTACCTTAAATTAGAATAAAAGGTACATTTACCTACAGCTAGGGTACAATTGGCAGAGCCTCGAGGGTACAGCCTCAGTGACAAACAAAGGCGTAAATTGGTACACCTCTTTTCTGACAGTGTAGTGAGTCGAGTGTGACCCTAGCCTTCAAAGAGCATTATGTAATTCCAGAAGTTACACAACAGGCTTCATTTTTTGCCATATTTAAATGCCACCTCAGATTTACACATTTACTGACACACATTCTTAGCACAGCTGGTCCTGAAGCTCAGAATTTTTCATGCTGAGTTCCTGTCTTGTGGGGTTAATGCCATGTGAGTGACATTTCTTGGCCCAGCACGTCATTGTTCCTCCATGAAATCATTGGCTTGCCGTGACCGACGCATCATTTGGAGGCTTGACGCTCTTGTCGTAGGCGGTGGTGCACAAATGCTGTCACGGAGAGTACTGGTATCCTGGGCTTCTGTGAAAAATTATTGCCAGCTTTTAGGCTAATTACCCGAATGTAAATGTCTATCCACTTCCACGCGAACGCTCGATTTCTGAATGCATGAAATGTGGTTAGCATGTATTTGGTGTCTAAGTTTGAACAAAAATAACAGCATGAGTTTCCACCTTGGGAGTTGAATATGCTGCGGGATAATCGTTTTTTAATCTGAAGCACGAGACATTAAAAGTGAAAACTGGGTGGTCTCGCAATCAATCAACCAGTCAATCAATCAAAACTAAATTGGCCAGCCCAATTAGCGGATGGATTTCTACACTGATTTGTCCATATTGACTAATTTGGTTCCACTGAGGAGTCCCCACGGCAATTTATACTCTTGGAAGTGTCTATAAACATGCAAATGTGCATGTCCGATGCGAGGGTGTGCGCACCTGCCCCGCAGTGTTCTCCCCTCTCATTTGCATGGAGGTGTTGCCCCCTTGGCTGGCAGCGAGCCCGCCGGCCGCATGTTTCTTGCCCCCAGAATGTGCTCGCAGCCCTGCTCGTGTGCTGAGGAGTGCAGAAGAGACCTGGTCTTTTGTGCAGCTCTGCCGCCCGAATCCCCTGCTCCGCCCGTGTCCACAGCCAAGGTCCGGCTGGGCGGCTGCTGCCGTGGAAACGGGGCTCTGAAAGGAAGAACGAGGGCTGGGCTCTAAAAACAAGAACGCCATTGTCCTGTTGACGCTTTGGCAAATGAGATCGTTAATGTATCTTTACTCAATTTTTATTTTTTTTTCCCAACGCTCATTTAGAAATATCCTTCCAGGTTTCTGCTGTGTTCTCGTGCTGGGTATCCAACGAAACGACTGCTTTAGATTCTTTACTTTATGACCCTTAAATGTTTACTTCACTGGATACTTGTTTTGGTTTGCGCTGAGTATGTATGATGTTCTTATGGATGCTTTGAGACACATTACTGCTTTTTTTTTTTGCTGCATTTATGCGGGATTTTCAAAAACTACAATGAGATGCTTTTTTGCAGGGGGGGGTTCGTGCAGCCAGCAGCCATGCTGCCGGTTCTGTCAGCCGGGCGTGGGAGGACGAGCTGGGTGGGGGCTGGGTAGAGGAGAGAATAAGGGTTGGGTCAGACATGACGGCGCGAAAACTGCCTCACCAGTCATGCGACTGAGTGCCGGAGGGACAAAGCCCTCCCAGCATGACAAGTCCCCAGAAAGCCCGCTTTCATTTTCTACAACCCAGTCTCCCACCCCCCCCGCCCCCCCCCCCACCCAAGCTGACCCCCTTTCAGATAAGAGGCGCTCTTTTATCCCTGCTTCCACCTCCCCAGTTACCAGCCAGCCGAGGTTGGTGTGTGACACGCTATGCTGGTCAGTGTCTCGCTCCCTGGTCGGTAAATTAGGCCGTGTCCCTGTTAATGGGCGACGTTATGGCATGAACGTGGATGGGACTGACCGATCGTGAACTACATTGTGCTTAAACACTAACAGAGAGGCGAGGCCCATTCTGAGGTATGTTTTCTTTTGTTCACAGCCGGCACCCTAACAACAAGGGTCCTGAGACCAAAATCAAAAACTCCCTGTCACCTATCTTGGTAGTTCCTCCCTTGGGGGGGGAGGTTGAGCTACTAGACTTTATGGCGGACGTCTTCCCGCTCCACTGGCCACCAGAGACAGTGAGTCCATCCTTGTGAGCTCGGAGATCTCTGGGGATTCTTGCTGAAGCTGAGCGTCTCCCTCTGGCCAGTTCACACCAGGCTTCTGAATGAAGGCAGTGCTGCTTTCCATTGTCCTGCGACACGTAAAGTGGAAAGTTCTTGGGCGTTATGCATGGACACGTCCTGCCCCCGCAGCCCAGGAGACACAAAGCCAGAAGCCCCGTGTTGCTCCCACTCTCCTCTTTGTCCCCTGCAGTAATTACACATGCGGTGCGATTGTATGAAGAAGGTTGAAAGTCACTGCCACTTTGCCCTTTGAGAGTTACTGTGGTCTATATTTTTTTTTTTTAAACCTCACAGTCCATGTTTATTTTATTTTATTTTATTTCTAATTTTATTTTTCTGTTGCAAGTGTTTTTTGCAAAACGACACACAAGTATGGGCAAATGGAGCATCACAAACACATGTGCTGTCGAGGAATCGACTAGGCATAAGTGCAGCTAGGTTCAGCTTCCAATGGATGCCCAGGTACGTGTGTAAGTGTAAGCAGCACTGGAGTGAGAGCCACACAGCATCTGCCCAACAAAGCAAGAAGCTAATTAGACGACTATTCAAATCAGCAGAACCAGCTGCATTAAGAACATCCGGGGAACTTATGGAGGTCTCAGGCCAGTGGAGGAATTCCTGAAACAGATGGGTCTCAAGGCGTTTTTTGAAGGTGGAGAGGGGGTCTCATGACAGGATGTGGTTCAGCAGCTCATTTTTAATACACACTATGTGTCAGGAAGTACGACTAACAATTTTTTGTCAAATCACTCAGCTGGGAATAGAATTTCATATATAGTGCTCACAAAGTCCCGGGGCAGTTGCTTAATTCAGTAAAAATATTGCAAATGTATTGGATTTATAGCAATAATCATAACATTATTGATTTATTTTTCAAGCTATATCACATTGAAGTTCTAAAAGAGCTGTTCTTAGTTTAGAAGTTCATTGACGAGTAGTCTCATCGCATGCTCTTTAATCAGTACCACCTTTGCAATAACATAGAACACCAAATATTTGTGTTTAGTATCCCTTTGGGAGCCAGTGACTGCAGTTGCAATTAGTAGCGAAATGGCAAGAACAGAACTGAATGAATCAGTTAAAAAATGACACTTAATAAAAAGAAAATGTCTGTGTGGGAAATATGTGCAGATGTGATAAACATTGCTTGTCAATGGACTTTTGTTATGCAACCAATAAATCTGACATTTACAGGTATTGCAAAATTAAACCAGTGGCCCACCTTCTGTTAGCGCTGTATATTGCTTAGTGTATAGTTATTGTTAAATTGCTAATCGATATCAGCTTTTTCATATTTACATCGCCTGTCAGTTTCCTTCACGAACGACAGTAGCTCAAAAAATTCTACTTATCGGTTAACAAGCGGACTAAGGTTAAGATTCAAGATTTGATTTATTTTTATTGGTAGCTAACATGCTAACAAATTATATATTTTCATGGTTTGTTTGGTAAGCGGGTTAGTCAAGTAAGGTTTCATTTAAAATAATGTAAGCCTAATTTGATGGAAACCAGAATACCTACAATCCTACTGGGGTGACTGAATGCTTGGTTGCAAGGGGCGGAGCTATTGGTTTGCTGGAGTGGCAAGGCAATGTTTTTAGAAGGAACAGAACATTGACTGTAACAGAACTTAGAGTTACGGGCCAGAATGTGTGGGGAAATGGTTAGAGGTGTGTTTGCATTGCTTGTTCTTTTCAGAACTGCGTCGTAGCTAAACAAGACATGCAGTGCTACAGTTAGCATTGAGAAACGCCCACTGCGGTTAGTTTTTTATTTATTTATTTACTTGTATTTATGTTGTACTTCAGGTTAGATTCAGCCTGTATGCTTATGCTCTTGAGCACCCACACTCCTTTTATCCATTTCCTACTGGCATTGCCACTGACAGTAGACGGAGGAGGGCTTGTTTTTTTCCACATGATTCACAAGACCTGAGTCATTGACATTGTAGCATGGGTGACAGTTACCCCAATAAAGTTTCTGTTTCAAATCTGTCGTCCCAACTTTGACATTGCATAAATCGCGGCTGTCCTCTTTTGAAAACATTGCATGTGTTTTGTTGGAGAGGTCTCTGAAATTGTTTGGTTACACTTCAAATTATCCTGTCTTCATCCTGATTCCAGGACTTTGACCCAAGAATTAGCACGCAATGTGTTGCAGACGCCAAATACCGGCGAGTCCTTTAACAATGAATGATATGTAGACTATATTCAAGGATGTTCCTGGCTGATCTACAGTCTCTTCACTGCCAGCCGTGATACGATCCCCCAGTCTAGGGATGGGGAATGGGACAAGAGAGCAAACAGGGTAAGGGAGTAAGGGAACACCAGGGGATGCAAAGGGCTTCTTTTTATATTTTTATATATTCCTCTTTCACAACACATACACCGAACAATTACCCCAGTGGTAAGGACTTTAGGAGTGACCATGGCCAAAACAGACAAAAGGGGTGTGGTTTAGCATGCCAGGCAAACAAAGCGGAAAAAGGAACGGACGGGCCCCCAAATCCTGCTACGATCCCTGGGTGTGGCAACTGGGCCCTGAGGACAGCCTGCCTTCCATAGGCGTCCGGGTGCATCTTCTGTTCCCTTTGTTCAGAGCATCCCTGGGCTCGGCCTTCTGGCCCGTTTTGAAGGAGAAGCACCATCCCTTGCTGGCAGGGTTATTCATACCCCTCTCCTCAAGACTATTAATTATGTTTGGGGAAAGGCGCAAGCCATGGGAGAGCGCTATCAGAGGTCTTGTATCTTCATAAATCATGGACTGTCCTGCTGGAGCCTTACAAATAAGTGCTAGCTGAACCGCGTACCTGCGGAAGACGACCTCGTTAACACTGCTGGTTATTTTCTAATTGGCTCACATTCCCGAAGGATAATATGATTTTATAGTTTGGAGGTGGCTTGAAGTAAAAAAAAAAAAAGCCAAGCAGCAGGATGACACAATTAGAGTGACTATTTTATCGATAAATACATTATTTTGGGAAATAACTTTCAGACAAATAGGCTATGAAATGTACAAGTAGATACTATGGCTATATTTTGCTGTATACTCTAGCATTTTCCACATCATATTAAAAGACTCTTTGTACTTCTAATACTATATGCGTTTCTGACACTGAAGCCTGGGAAAACCTGGAAACATCTGCGAATGTAATAATCCGTCTTCACACCTGCAGTAGATTCAAGGGTTTTAACGATTCGGTCTCATGGTGCATCATGAGGTGGAAGTTCGTAGCCACACGTGTCGAGACAACTGGTGTCGCTAAAGTCTCGTAGTACTGGATAGGAAAAATGAAACTCCCGGCTGTATTTGGGTTTTTGCGCTGGGTGGCCGGTTTGGCTCACGAAAAATGTTGGTGGATTTAAGTTGCACTTGTTTGGCACATGCCTAAGCTTAGTATGTTAGCATGTTAGCATTAGCAATCTGGAGATATGGTAGCTAATGGGATGCACATCCCAGCTGGGCCATTGTGTTTTCTTTGTCTATGGCTAAATGGAGTTGGAAGGAATGTGTTTGTGACCCTGTCCCACCCCCCAAGACCTTTCTGAGTCTCTGTTGGTGACCTGATACCGATTCTCCTTGCTTTCTCAGGTTTTGGGTTTTGTTTGCAGCGTGAGACCGAGGAGGGGGGATATTATCCAGTCACAAAGACACATGATAACAGGCCATAATGTATTGTTGGGCTTGTCAGTAACGCTTAGGACAAAATCAATAACAACTTGCAGCTTTGTTTTTATGAATGACTGCTTTTAAAAGCATGTTGTCATAAATGCTGCAAAAGAGGTGCTGCCCAGCGATGCCCGGTAATGTGGTGATGTTCTTGTAACAGACTGGTGGGAGATCAATGTCCCAGTGTGCGTTGGCTTAGCTGCTAACGATGCTTTATTCTGCCCGTAAAACGGACCGTTGTTTTCCTGGAGAGACTGCCTGGTTATTAATCGTGCAGTACGCCTACAGTTATGGCAAACTGCTAATCAGAGGTGGGTACAGTAAACAGCCCTTCCCTGCGGCGGTCCGAGGTCCCGGGCCCTACCCTCGACATACTATCTCATGCCGTTCCTCCACACTGGTGGTCATAAAACAAGAGCTGTCTGTAGGCAGCTTTGATTGTGGGGCATCCTCACCAGATCTCCAGCAGTTAGACTGTTGCTGTGCCAGCATGTGATGGCCAACGCCAAAACAGCATAGGTTTCCAGGAGCCTCTTGTGATAAAGGTATCTTTCCTTAGGGAGAGGTCCATAGCAGGAAATGTACAGTTGCTGCTGTCCTCTTCCAAAAAGTGGAAACTGAAGGAAAATTCAGATGCCTGACTAAAGCTACCAGTTCCGGCTGTATATTAATGGGTCTAAGTTTTGGCTCATGGGTCGTCTTCTGTTACCTTCAGAACCAGATGCAGTTAGAGAACTGAGAAATCAGTATATTGCACTGTAAGAAATGCATTGTTTTATGTGGTTTCAGGTGCTGCCCAGAACAGCCGGGAAACGACTTCATCAAACCTCCCCCCTCCCCTTCCACACTTCTCCTCCAAAGTTGTGTTTCTGCCTCTCAAAGACGTCTGCTGGCTCCCCGGGACTCGACTGCCTGCCCGGAGCGCCTACCTCAGGGAACGTAAAGGGAAGTACCATCTTCAGCGGCTGCTGCGCCTCAAAACCCCGTGGACCACTGGCACAGGAGCACTTTAGGACTTTTTAGCCATGAGCGAGTTCTGGTTGTGCTTCAACTGCTGTATTGCAGAGCAGCCTCAGCCGGTAAGTTTTTGGTAACATAGCTCACTTATGATTAATAGAAATTACCCCGCCTGTGTCTCGTAGCACAGTCGCGATGAATGGACATTAGTCCGCCTGTGTCTCGTAGCACAGTCGCGATGAATGGACATTAGCCATATGCATGAAACCAGACTGACTGTGATACTACCGAAGTTTTATTTTTTCTTGTTTTAATTTGCCCTTAAATTAATGTTAACCAACACATTCTGTTGGTTAATGCAGAAACTGCCTTGTGCGTCTCTGCACAGATAAGCTTACCCCCTCCATACGTATATATGCATGTATACATAGAACATCTAGTGACGTGGCTAGAGTGAATAATGGCCAGGGTACTGCTGTGATTAACTGCAACATTTCCCAATGACTCACAGCTGATGCACAGTGACTATTGAAGGCAGCCTTTGTTGTTTAAATGTTTCTACCATGAATGTGAAGCAAAGATGTGTAATATGAGGTTTCAGAATACAGCTCATGAATGCATGTTTACTCCTTTATATAACCAATCAAATTATAGACCTTGATTGGAGACCTTCTTCAATTGTACATTTCCAGGCACCAGTGAGAACAGATTCATGATGACTCTTTTGAAATTCTCTTCTGTGGTTTTCAACCAGAAGTGTCTGGGCCCTGCAGGGAGAAGGTTATACATGATTGATTCGGAGCGGGAGTCTCCGGTTCTGATCCTTCGAAGCACCAAATCCAGTCAACTGTAAACTGTCATGGATACCTGTTGGTCTGACTTGATTTGGGTTGAAGCATGCTGAGTTTGTTCCAGGATTAAGTTTGGAAGGTCGTGGGATCAAGTCCTTGGTTTGAGTGATTTCACCATTTGGCCCCTGAACGAGGCCCTTAAGCCCCAGTTGTTCCAGGGACTGTCTGGCCCTGCCTTCTCAACAGAATGTTGCTTAGGATCAATGCATCTTCTACGTAAATAAAATGTAAATGTAAGAAAGCCATAGGGAAGGAAGTATAGCAGGAAGTGGTTCCTCACACTCATACAGACTCTAGTAGTTCCCCACATTGTTCTTGGGTCTATATTCCCTAATATGTCGCTGAGATGTTTTGTGCGTATTATTGATGCCGTGTGATCATTTGATGAAATTTGAAGGTTCCTCTTCACGAAACCCTGTAAGCTAAGCGAAACTCTGAAGCCTGTCTGAAGTATGAAGCCTAAAATTACTCGGAAAGTGGGTCTGTCGAGGGTGGAGGCCGCGTTTGGGCCTGAGTGCAGCGGGACTGGCGGCCAAATGCAACGGCATCACTGACGCACTCCCTCTCCCCGGCTGTAGTGGGGGTGGGGGGGTGATGGTTGCCACAGCAGGAGTAGACGGTCCCCTTTCTATCTCTCAGATTGCCCCCCTCCCCAGTCATAGCTCCACATTTAGCACTGTGAAAGAAGCGACGTGTGTCCCCAACCCCCACCTCTGTCACCTTTTATGGTGAAAACATGCAAGGAATCTGAAGCACATGTCTGCTTCTGCCATGGTAAACAGGCTCAAGGTTTTTTTCCCTGGCTTTTCTCCCCAAGGAGTGGGCTGTGTGTGTGTGTGTGTGTGTGTGTGTGTGTGTGTGTGTGTGTGTGTATGCATCTGTAACGTAGCATAGTATAATTTTTTTAAATGTGCAGATCAGATGAGAGAATTCAGTTTTGCGTTATTGGCTTAAGACCAGGGATCGTCAGCTTGCCTGTACGTGGACTGTTGTGTCCGTGGCAAGCAAGGGTGGAGATTTCAGGTCCATAGAGATGATCCAGTTGAGTATAAAGGGTCACAGTCATGGAGTACTCAACTAGTTGGTTGAAACAAAATCTTGGTCTTGATTTGAACTCTCTGGACCTGAAATCTGTGCCTGCTCTTTGGGGAAAAAAGCCTACGTAGGCTATGTTTTTGACTATTTTGTCAGTGGTAAATAATTGCATTTGATCAGTGTCTGTCAGCATTTGCTATGGTTGTGGACCCCTGCTTAAGACTGTATCCCGAATGCAAGCACTCCTGCCAGATATTCGGAATCCTTGGCGCCCACAGCTGTTGACCCGAGAGCACAGAGCGAGAACCATGGTCTGTGAATCTCTCGAATGACAAAAGGCAAGCCATTGTTTCAATGGAGTAGTACTTCAATGGCAGAGTTACAAGAGGCTTGGCGGGAACTGGATCGAGGCGGGAGGCACGACAGAGGATAAGCGCCCTTTGTCCCAGCGTCTTTCATTCGGCTGGAGGGCCTTGATGTTTCGGGCTGTTTTACTAGACACGAGAGTCACTAGTGCAACACCGCGACAATAACATCTGATCTCGGTGACGCGGGGAGTCCGGGGAGGAATTATTGTACGCTGCACCGTACGTGATCCAAAACACATCGTGAGTGATTTACTTTGGCAGCCGTTGCCAGAATTAGGCTTCCTTTTCTGTTCAGTGTCCCTCTTCCCAAAAACGTCTTTGGGTTTTATTATTTTTTTAATTGTCAAATTAGTACTGAATTTATGTGCAAACAGCAAGCCTCCTGTAGCACAATTCTTAGCCTTTAGATGTTTTATTTTCATGGAGGAAGATTTTAAATGCACTTTTGAGAAGTTTATCAGAATAATATGGTTTTAATCTTGATTTTATGTTTTCTTTGTGCTTTGATTCAAAACTGCCACCAGTGATTTTCTTTTTTATCAAAAATACCGGACTTGTTTGTTATGCTTGGAAGTTGCGCTATATAATTTTATTTATTTAAATAATCTCGCTAGACTCATGGGGACCTCGAAGGCCCTAGCATCTGACAAAGCAGGAGCCAACATGACAACGAACTCTCAGCTCAAAAATGACCCAAATGATATAAAACATTAGTTCTTTTTCTTCTTTTTTTCAAATATCAGTGGTAGAACTGTGAAATGACTCCAGTGATTAAAGTCAGATTTCATGTTTAAAAGGCACCGAACTGAAATGTCAAATTGGCTGTAATAATGTCATTCTTAGGACACGCTTTTTAACATGGTGTGACGCTAGGACCCTGGCAGCCTCCCAATCCCAGTCCCCCCCCAGTCCTTAGAACAATAACAATAGCAAGCTTGTTCTCCATACAGTTTGTTCTAATTCTCATATTTCAGAGATCTGCATACCTTGTATATATCATGCATATGCGTACATATAAAATGCATATGCTAGGCAGGCATGAGGGATATCCCCATGATATTGAAGGGTATCTACCGTTTGCCACCTACCCATAATGCCTTCCTTCAGGTTGGCTGTTTCCTGTGGGTACAGGATGCATCATTCTGTCTCAAACAAGCAGTCCTGGGGTGTCCTCCTGTGTATTTGTTGTATTGAAATAAGGAAAACATGGAGTCCCGGGTACTCGGGTGTTTTGGAAATTTAATTGGTATGTAGCTTTAATTAGGGACGTCTTGTTTAGAGAAATGATGCGTTTCTAAATGGCTGCTTTCTGAAAGCTCTCATTGGGCCTTTGGGCCTTCAGGAGGTCAAAATGTAGCTTGTCATTTTTTGCATTTTATACGTGTTTGTCTGCACACCTTGGTACCGTTGCGGTAGCAGTGACGATGGCAGTGTTGGGGGTTGTTCAGGCTGATGTGTGCTTGGGATAGTCTGTTGTCAAAATGCACCGCGTGCAGCTCTTGTGGGGGTGTCCAAATGCACCGGGTTCTGTCCAGGGTTCTGTCGTTCCTTGAGACTGGTGACTCTGACACGTTCTGCATGCTATGCTTTATTGTATGTCTGTCTTTTTACAAATTTTAACTGTCTTCTCCTTTGGTCTTTGCTGTGCTCCCCCCCCACCCTCCCATCTCCCCAACACATTCAGACTTAGAGTGCCGTTCAGAAGATGAGAAGCTAAAATCAGGTCACAGATTCCCAGGGGGAAGATCTTCCCAAGTGTGTGTGTGTGTTTCTGCATGTGTGAGTGAGACAGTGTCCCAGATAAGCCCAAATTACCCACGCTTCCATTACCCCCCTCATCGTCATCAGACCTATATGAATTAACTTCTAAGGTTAGTGAGCCCCCACGACCAGTTATTAAAAGAAAACAAAAAAACTCTGGGTTTTGAAGTGTTCAAAAGCCACATCCTTGAATTGCTCAGATGAATGTGGAGCAGTGTTCTGACTTGACGGAGACAATTTGGAGAAACGGATGCATTCTTTTGGTACACATTTTAGTCCTCAAGTCCCATGCATTTTAAGTTTGAATATGTATGTTTGAAGAAAGTTTTTATTTAACTTGTTTGACTGATTTTACTGCAGAATAAGAAGTTGTTTGTGAATCTATCACCCTTTCCGAGAACTTATTCCAGAACAGCATTTACACAGCATCTTACATGGAATATGTTATAAACGCATTATCAGTACAGTAGTGGTTAATAGTACTCTGAAGGTTTTTCTTAAATTAGAAAGTTCTTAGTCTTGCTTTTCAGTGCTGCACATGATCTGAAGTAAACAGCTTTTTTGAAATGTGTCTCGACTCGCATTTTATATTTTCATATTAAGTTATTGACCTTACCGTTCCTTGGATGAGTAATACATTGCATAATGCTCCAAATCAAGGTTTACAGTATTGGTTCTTTTGATGTGATGGGCCGTAATCGGTGTGGCTGTTTGAGATCACCGCCATCTCCTGCCAAATCTGACCTAAGGCCACCCGCTTTTCTCCATTATAACGGAACAGTGAAGTCATGCTGGAAGAAGTGAGATCGAGGTTTTATGCTTTTAACTGTTTATATCGAACAGGCTTTATTCCATAATTAATAACATGAGGCATTGCTGTCTGAAATCTGATAGTAAGAATTTGTTGCTTAATTGCTTAAGCAGTAAATATGATGGTAACAATTTATTGCTTTAATTCCTTAATTTCGGGTTAAAATGTGCAGTTGAATATTGGAAAGAAGTATCAAATAGAAATCATTCTTGATGGGTTGATAGTATAAAACATTATAATTAAGTATAGATCCGGTCATCAGTTTTGCATGGAGATGCATACTGGTAGTCGCACCTACATTAAACTTGTGATCGGAAGGTCGTCAGTTTCAATCCCATGGTTGGCAGTGTGGTCGCATCACCACTGGGGCCTTCAGCATCTTAACGACAAAAACTGCACCAGGGATGTGGGGAAAATGGCTGAATCTGTGCTATGACACTAAGATTTAATCTCATCTGTATGTTTGTGTGTGAAAAATAAAGAATTGCTGTGTAGCCACACCGATTCATTTCACATCATCTAAACTTCAACGTGATTCATGAAGGACCACATCCTACCGAGAGAATAGGAAGCAGTCAGTATGGTGTGTGCTGTGTGTTGAGTTCTCAAATGCGTCCATAAGGAGGTTTGACCACGAGGGGGAGGCGGGGGTCTGCCTCAGGTACACACAGGTCCCCCAGACCGTGTCGGTGGATGTCCGGCGTGACATTCCCAGTGAGGTCCTGGAGGAGCACTGTGAAGTCTTGGGGGGGGTCTCCTTTGTCGTCACACCCCCCCAAACAGCTGGCAGTCTCAAAGCACATAGAGCCTGAGTGTGAAATAGTAACAGAAACTCACAGCCTATGCGGTGATGGGGCTAGTATGGAGCTCAGCAGGTTAGGATGCTGTACTTGTGATCAGAAGGTCGTCTGTTCAAATCCCAGGGCTGGTAAAGGCGATTTCGACATTGGACCCTTGACTGAGGCACTTAAGTCAGAGTTGCTCCAAGGACTGTCTGACTTTGCTTTCTCAGAAGTGAGGTCACTTTGGATTAAAGTGTTTGGTAAATAATTTAAATAAAGTAAAAATGCACTCAAAGTCACAGCTTGATATGCTATAAATTAGTGCTGGGGGTAAGCGATTATTTTAAAAACGATTATTCGGGCGATTATTTTATCGAATAGTCGACTATTCTAATGACTAATTAGATGATTTATCTAACTATT
>JAODJU010000119.1:449171-459935 GCA_026776725.1 Gnathonemus echidnorhynchus
GGGGGGCACATACAGTCACTACACCTGGGGGCATAAGTGTTTGAGTTGGGCCCAAGAAACAATAAACTCGTACTGGTAGGAAGATTTTGTGAATATAAATTAGCACATGCGTACTGGAACCAGTGCACGGTTGAGACAGTTGGACTGGAGTTACTGAGTGCTAATGTGCTTGAAAAGCATAACTGGCTTTGGATGTTGAATTCAGTATGTTTTTTTTTTTTTTTGAAGGTCTGTGCTGGGTTGGCGCCCCATCCTGGGTTGTTCCCTGCCTTGCGCTCGTAGCCTTGGGGAGAGGGTCCGGACCCCCCGCAACCCTGAATCAGACAAACCGTTTCAAAAAATGGATGAATAGCTGGATGATGGCGTAATAGAGCTTACATCTATTCATGTCCAGTACTTATGAGCTGGACTCGATTTCCAACAAAGGAACCGTCATAGTTTATATTTCTTATTTTCAACTCAAATGAAGGATCTTTGAGAATCCAATCCTGTAGAGATGGGTGATAAATCTATACCAGTCAATAATTTACAGCTGTAACTCACAAACACAAACTACATACAGACATTATAATACTGCAGTGTTGTAGTGGCTGAATGTGATATTAGGAAGCTAACAATTTACATATGAAAGTGCAACTAAACTAAAACAAAACTGTGGGCAGTGTGAACACATTGTATCATGGATACAGACATACTCTCTAAGAAGACAGGAACAAATAAGCTGCCTCTTCGCGATGTATTGTGGGCTTTCAGCTCCTGTCTCTCCCTTATTTATATGTGTGTGACGGTCTCAAGGGCAGCAGTTACAAAGGTGACGAGATGTTCAAAGGGCGTTATGGAAGCTTGGAGGTGCATTACTGCCCCCTTCTGGTAGAGGGTGGTCGCGTTTTCTTCCGTTGTATGTTACATCGTTAAAAATTAAAAACACATTAAAAACACAGGAACGAACAAAGAAATTAGATAATAAAATTGTAATCACCAATATTTAGAAAATGTATTTAAAATGTCATTTGACTTCAAGAATTCTAAATTAGTATGTTTAAAGCAATGCATGATTAATGCTACTTGATTCCAAACTACATCAAGTTGTTATTAGTTATTTAATTTGAATACCGATAATTCGTTGTGTTACTTGTCTTTAATGGTGTTTCAACATTTTTGCTCAGGTTGTAACCATAGATGTCTTTGCGTCCCAGTGAAATGTACGAAAATTATGTTGGACATTTTTTGCAGAGCATAAAAGATTCAGAGCTTTTCAAGACGTCCTTCAGAACATTCTTGCACGCTTATCGTTGCTGGGCTTAATCTCTTCTTTTAACTATACTGTCAACGTAAATCAAAACACCCATAGAATTCTGATTTGCCGGGAAGCCATTTGATTATGCGAAGATATGTGCTTATAGGTAAACGCGAATGGGCTATGGCTAACAAACACGGCTTCTGGCAATCATCTTCAAAATCAATTCCCATGGCCATAGTCCTGAATGTAATTATGATTCAAAGAAAAAAGGAACCTCGCAAATATTTCCAGTATTGTAATCACATGGTGGAATATCTGCTTTTCATTTGAAGTGCACTTCAAATAGTGTGTTCAGACTTTAAACTCTCTGGAAATAAATCTCTGTTCTCAATTAAGGGCACATGTATGGAAAAAATGCAAGACCAATCCTAAGGCAATGTGCTACAAGAAATGTAGTAAAGTATTACACCTACATATTTTAAAACTGTTAAATAGCCATTATAATATGATTTAATGAGCACACTGCAGAATATAAGAATTCATTTTTAAAAAGAATGTGTTTTTCTTTAAATAAATCCTTCCTTTAGGGTTTGTTCAGATTTACCTTAGGTTTATATTTAACTTAGTTTTTTATCCCGAGATTTAACATCCATAACTAACTGACTGGTTGGGGTGGGGGGGTGCTGTTGGTAACATTTGCTGATGAGGTGGGGGTGCTGGCAGTTAAATTTACAGATCTGAGGGTGTGATCAGCAAATTAATCAGCCAAATTTAGTAAGTTTTTAACCGTTCCAATTTTTCCCGAGGTGGGGCGGGGCCCCTGTTTTGTTGGGGCCTTAGGCTTTAGGTAGGGGCGTACCTAGAAACTCTGGACCCCCTGACAAAATGTCACCATCCCCTAACTCCCCACTCAATATTACATATTCAAGGGCCCCAGTTAAGTGCTGGGCCCCCTGAATCTGCCAGGGTATCGATGCCACTCCAACACCCCTTTCAGTAGATAGTGTACAGGTAGTTTGGCAGACGTCCTATTTGTTGCAGTTTGTCAGGTCCCATGTAAACTCTAAAATAAGAGCTTGGTTTGGGAGGAAATACGAGTTCTGTAGACATTCTTACGGCTCAGTAATCTAACAAGAATATTTGCTTTTTTAAGATGAATTAAGAAGATGATGTTATTTACCTACCCAACTTTACTCAAATTGAGAAAAATCCCTTTATTTAATACAAATACTAGAACTACGATTCACGTGTCCACAGTACGAACAATCCTAAGCATTTACTGCTGTTACTATTTTAAGATTTTTATACCGGGTCCTGTTAAGGGCAATCAGTACAAATTATAAAAACGCCTTGATCACTAATCTCACTATTTTTCAAGTCCTAAGACACGCCGTGACTTGTCTACTTTATAACTAAAGGTGTGAAAGGATATAGAGTTCAAATTAATGTTCTCAGCAGGCTGTTACACCCCTGGCAATGCTCTCGTCACCGTCACCGATGACGCCTTTCATACCAATGCGACCATGTGCCTAACAGATTAAAGATGGCGTCCGGACAGCAATGGGTGTTAGTTGAGATGGTGCAGGCTTTTTATGAGGTAATTATGCAATATTATTATTTTTTTTCTTGCCGGAAAGGAAATTCTGTACTTGCCTCGTAAGTTATTCGTATTTTATTTTTTATTCGGAAGTTTTGAATGGCGGTGAAGGCAAAAAACTCATGTTTTCTTATTTTCAGAACTTAGAACGATTTCAGGAAGTGTTGTTAAGAATGTACGGCGTGATTGTCGGTCAATCTGCCCAATGAGCTTATTGTACACGCCCACGATCGTCACGTGTTTTGTGGAGTGTGCCTATTAGAAAAAGAGAAATCGTACGTTCAACCAATAAAAAACATAGTAAGGAGGGTTTCAAATATACAGGAAGTTTGTATTTTGAATTACATGTATAGTAATGTTTTACTTTCCAACTTAACATGCCCGGTTGGTTCTAAATCGCTCCCGGTTTAAAACCGCTAGAAGAATAGCTTGGCAGTCCGCAGCTGTAGAGACTTAACATTGTCCTCGAAATAAACTTACTGGTCTAGGGTCAGAGCTCACACACAAGGAAAGTACTCTTCAGATTTTGGGTCTCCTATAAAGAAACATGCATTTTTTCCCAATACGGTTGTAACATCACATGAGAAATTCTACGCACGAGTAAAACAATCATTTACTTATTACAGGTGGATACACAGAAATGCCGTATATGTTAGGTAGTAATATGTTGACGTGGAGTAATGCACGTTTAGGCGTGCAATAGTTGCCCTTCACGTAAAACAACGACGGGAATTTACGTATATAATGACGAAATACTTTTAACAGATCTCAGCTGAAGGCTTAAATAATTTTCAAACGAAATCTACTTCGAGCATGCGATGTTCCGTAAAAAAATTAGGCGGTAACAGGTAAGTCTTGTGTAAGCAGCAAGCATTGTTGCTTTTCATATGGTATAGTTTTAGGTTTTTGCTGACGTTGTTTTGGGAACAGTGGTGTATCTGCCCTGGCTTTTAAAATTTCTCATTCCAGTTATTTTAGGTCGCATTGGGTAGATAAATTATACCAGAGTTGGGCGGTACAAACCCTTTAAATTCAGGTTTTGGTTGGTTTATTTGTGTAACATGAAGATACGGTTATTTTTATGTTCCCTACATTCTGTGATTCTTACTCCGCTGCCCTCTTTGAATGCGCCTGTGAATAATTTTGGGACAGTACGTTATATTTAAGTATGCACACACGTCTATATGTATATGGACATTCACACAAGTCCTAATCCTGTAACCCCAATTGTGCCTTAATTACCTGTTTTTTTGTTTGTTTGTTTTTGCTTCTCAGGCGCCTGCTTACCATCTAATATTAGAGGGAATTCTCATATTATGGATTATCCGACTCCTGTTCTCAAAGACATACAAATTGCAGGAGAGATCAGATCTCACAGAAAAGGTAATTAAAAAAAACATATGTAAATGTCAGTTGGTTTGTGCCATGGACTAATGGTTTGAAGCATAAATGGTACACATTTCAAAATAAGTCCCAACCATTTGTGACATTTTCGGCATCCTTTACAGGAAAAGGAGGAGCTAATTGAAGAGTGGCAGCCTGAAGCGCTTGTGCCTCCTGTATCGAAGGACCATCCGTCCCTCAACTATAACATAGTTAGCGGGTCAGCAGTGTTTCCCATTGTGCTTGTTACTTTAAGATGGACACTGAGTTCTTTTAGGGTGATGAGGTGATATTGTGCACCCTGAATTCAGCATTAAAAAGGAAGCAATGTCAATGTTCCTTCTTTTGTACCTGATAGGCCTAATTTATAGAATTTTTGTTTATTAGCAGGCTTTTATAAACATTATTTAAAGTGTATTGGTTGCATCATCAAACAAGCAGTGGCTAACCACATGCTACTTGTAATGTTTCATCTCTGCAGCCCTCCGAGCCACAAAATTATTGTCAATGGGAAGGAGTGCATTAACTTTGCATCATTTAACTTTTTGGGCCTCCTGGACAATGAGCGGGTTAAGGTTGGTGTTTGTTTCACAGGAATCATTTTTTCAGACTTAAGTGGAAGCTGAGGCATTAGGCCTGCATTTTATTTATCCTTTCTGTTTATTGTTTTACATTGTGCTTTCAAAGCATAGTCCTTTTTTGTCTTTCAATTGGCAATGTAATTTACTATTATCGAGTTTTCTGACCAAGCATTGGTAATATTTCTTTGCAAAGTTCATTTGAACAAAGCTGAGGAGATCGACAGTGTGACATCCTTTGAAAGAACAGTGCAGCTTTGCTGCCTCATTAAGTCAGTTTATCTAGAGAAAAAAGCTGGTGTTAAAGCAAGTTTGCTCTATTATCCTTTATGGTATAAAGGCATGAGTGAATGTCTCCCTTGTTTTCTTTCCCTTCTTTATAGAAACAAGCTCTGTTGTCTCTTAAAAAGTATGGGGTTGGCACATGTGGACCAAGAGGATTTTATGGGACTTTTGGTAATTTCAAAATGCAGAATTCTATTCTCTGAATGTTAACAAATATGAAGTTTGGCCTTTAAATCTTAATGTACGCTTGTCAGAAAACGCACTTTTTTTTGAGCCCCAAGCACTTTGAGCAGGTTCTCAACATTTGTTCCAAACTTAATGTTCACAAACAGATGTCCACCTGGAATTAGAAGATCGTTTGGCGAAATTCATGAGAACAGAGGAAGCGATCATCTATTCCTATGGCTTTGCGACGATAGCCAGCGCCATCCCTGCATACTCCAAGAGAGGCGACATGGTGTTCGTGTGCGTATTTCCGCAGCACCTCTTTCTTCATCAGAATGACACTGGCTTGGCCCTTGACCCCCTGTTCTCACTTCCGCTCTTTTCCCGTCTGTTGCCTCCTCAGAGACGAGGCGGCCTGTTTCTCGATCCAGAAGGGACTGCAAGCCTCGCGCAGCTTAATCAAGTACTTCAAACATAATGACATGGAAGATTTGGAGAGGCTGCTGAAAGAACAGGAAGTGGAGGATCAGAAGGTGTGCCCCAGGGGCTGCTGGGTAAATGTGTGATGCCTATGATATCCTTGGACTACAGAGGGAGTCTCTCTTTTTCCTGTTTGTTCCCCTCTAGAATCCACGAAAAGCCCGTGTGACCCGGAGATTCATCGTGGTGGAAGGCTTGTATGTAAACACTGGTGATATTTGTCCTCTTCCCGAACTGGTAGGTTTCTCATATGAAAACAGTACTGAATCCTGTCTTGTGTTATCAACGATAATGAACGTCAGTAATAAGAAACTGTGTAAATCACATTTATCTCCTAAAACAAAGTTGTGTGTTAATATTGAGTCTCGTCAAGCATGTTTTTTTTTTTTTTCTGGGATTTGTTTGCTTATTGTAAGTTTTCTCTCCCAGTTTACTAACTGCTTTGTAATAATTGTCCAACAGCTGAAGCTGAAGTACAAATATAAGGTTCGCATCTTCCTGGAAGAAAGCTTGTCGTTTGGGGTTCTGGGAGATCACGGTCGAGGGGTCACTGAGCACTTTGGGGTCAACGTAAGTACGGAAGAAATTTCTAAGTTTATCCCATGACAGTCCTACTCAAGTGTGTAGACCAGTGTGAGTTTTTTTGTTTAGAAAATAATAATTTTGCTTTTAGATTGATGACATTGATCTCATCAGTGCAAACATGGAAAACGCCTTGGCTTCTATTGGTGGCTTCTGCTGTGGAAGATCCTTTGTCATAGACCATCAGGTACAGACTTGCTTATGTTACAACGTGCATCTCAATCAGTGTGGTCGCTCTGGCCCATTGTTATTTTTTTCGTTGCCGTAGAAAATTTTTTCTAGACGATCCTTTGCTGAACTGATATTATTTAAAAAAAGGAAAAAAGATTTGGAGATTCAGCGCCCCCTCCAAGCTGCTTGTGGCTTTTAAGCATGTTAATGTCCAGCAGAGGGGTTGTCAACCAGCCTCTGGCTGGGATTCCAAGCCCAGCTAAAGCGTGCATTAAACATTAAGCATGTGCTTCCCAAACCAGATGGAAAACTTCTAGCTACTTAATTACAGCATTGTGTGACAGCTACATGTCACAGACCAGAATTCAGAACAGAGTGTAGTTACTTCATCTTTTAGGATTTATGATCTGTGCTCTTTGCATTCGTATGGAATGAATCTTGGTCTGGCATCTTTTTTGGGGGGGGTGGCAGCAGTGATTGTGTAGCTCCTGCCCCAGTGCTGCTTACACCTGTACCTGGATCAGTGGGTTAGGCTTCGATGCCTGTGATTGGAAGAATGCTGGATCCTATCCTGTCCTCGGCAGAATAGTCATATTTCCATCGGGCCCTTGAGCAAGGCTCTTGCACCTCTGGAGCATGTCAAGGGTTCAGTTGGGTGACTGACCCTGCGCTGACCTCTGACCTGTATGTGTTGGATGATGGGATATGTGGGACGAAGCATTGCTGTATACCTGCGTTTCACAAGCGTTGGGTGGATGTTTGTAGCAAGGTAAAAATACTGCTTGCTTCGTCCGCAGCGCCTGTCCGGCCAGGGCTACTGCTTCTCCGCCTCCCTGCCGCCGATGCTGGCCACGGCTGCCATCGAGGCCCTCAACATCATGGAGGAGGATCCCGGTAGGTGCCAACGCGTGCTTGCTGACAGGCGTGGCTGGGGTGCTGGGCGGAGAGCGGCAGCATAAACACCGGGGGTTACATCAGGCGGCCACACGCACGATCTGCTTACCCCACATACCGGACGTTTACGATCTGTTTTGATAAGAAGGGTCTTAAAAGATTTATAGCATATCGCGTGTTTGAAGGCGAGCTTTCAGCACCCTGCAATGAATCGGCATGGCTTCTGTGATCTTGCTGATTCAGAGCACAGGTGTCGCTGTCAGCCAGGACATTATCACTTCCAGGGTTCTTCCCCTTCCCACATTCTGGCAAATTGGAATAACAAGTTAGAATTCCTGGCAGCATTCCTAAATCTGTGGACAGTGAGCCTACCGGGCCCTTAAACCCAACTAGGTATTGTCAACCTGTCCATACACGGACGATCATGTCTGTTGCAAGACTCCTCTGTATCTGCGATCAAACACTATGTAGGGTATGTTTCTAAATGCCATGTCCGTGGCAAAATTCTGATTCTGATCTCAATGTTCATCAGAATCTGTCATGGTGTTGTCCCCTGACCCCCCCCAATCGATTCAGGGATAGGCTGCCCCCACTTGCTGCTCTTCATTATTGCATCACTTTGCACAAAAGCGTCTGTTAAATAATGCTGCATTCCATTTAAACTGAAGTCAGAATTTCCGAGTTTCTAGTCTGAAACTAGAACTGGAATGCCCCCTGAAGTTGGAATTCTGTCTCGGAAAGTCGGAGGTACCTCTGCAATCCCGATCTCACTAAGATGGCTTCGCCCTTTATCAACAGAAGTTAAAGCTGTAGTTCTATGCTGTTTATTAGCACTTAGGTCTTATTTGTGTCTCGTTAAATCAGTCATACACACAGTACTGTCCAACCGCCATCTGTGAACGTGCTGCTGTGGTGTTTTTATGTGTAAACCGCATAATGCATTGTCATCAACTGGTACTGCTAATGGTGGCTAATAGTGAACCCGATTAGAACTGGGGTCTGTTTCAGAAAGTAGGAGTTCATGCTTAGCCGATAGTCTGCACTAAATGTAAGTAAACGAAGATGAAGGCCATTTAAACCTGAAAAGTTATCCAGCTAAAGTAAGAGAAATCCTACTTTTTTGACACGGGTATTGCTCAGTGACTTTCCAACTCAAGTGTGCGTCATTCCGAGCTCCAACTTCCCACCTCCGAGGTAAATGGAACGCAGCATAAGTAAATGTAAAGTCTTCCCGATTAGCCTCAGCGACGGAACCTCGTTCTTCCTCATCAGGGTAAAAGGATTTCTGGATCCCATCTGCTGGCATGTGACTGGGAAGACTTTGAACTAAAAACAGAGTAGAATGCAGTGTACATCATTCTTTTTTAAAATATTTTGTTTTTTTTCCTCTCCTTTTCCAGAAATTTTCACCATCCTAAGGGAGAAATGCAAACATGTCCACAAAGCCCTGCAAGGGTGAGTAAATGATGCACCTCTGGAGAAGGAGGGATGTTGGCTGAAGGTGTCTGATTTCCAGTCTAAACACTGATCTATCTAAACCACTCGCATACGTGCTCAAAAGTACAGGGGAATCGGGATTTGTTTTACAGTTACAATGTAAATAACGGTGGTTCTCAGAGGATGAAACCGGTTTGGGAATGGAGTTTGTTTTTTGTTCAAAGTCGAAAGTTCAATGGCTTTGCTTTCAAGATGTTTTATTGACCATGTGCAACAAGTGCAAAGGAATTCTAACTCGTTCAGCCTCACCAGACACACAAGACGGCTAACAGTACATTAAAAAGCTAGCTAACAGATATGCAGTAAGGCAGTGAAAGCACGTAAAATTTATACCTTTTAGACATAAGTCCCATAATCATCATTAAAGTATAGCTCCTGGATATGTTTGTTCATGGAAAAAAGACGCTGTCACAGAATCTCGGTTGCAGTACAAAGTGTACTTGCAGCTATGATTAAATGATATTCCAGTAAGAGGACTATTAAATGCTTCACATGTATGGATTGTACCTCCCATAAAGTCCTGTGGCAGCTGGATCCTGTCCTGCACTGTTTTTTGGAGTATGTGTGATTAATGGTGCAGCATTGGTGATCATTTCTGTGGTCTTATATCTGGGCCTGTGGGTTTGATTCACACTTTTGGCTCTGTGTACCTGCATTTTGTGGTGGGTTCTCCTTTGTCCAAAGAGGCAGTTAGGCAGACTGACATCTTCATCTTACCCATAATGCCCTGTGTGAGACTGGTTTCCCGTCCAGGATATCCTATGGCTTGAGCTGTCTGCCTCCTGTGGGGGGGCCCCATGTTTTGTTATGGGGGGGTTATTGTCATTTATCATCGGGGTTTTTTTCCGTCTCCTAACAGGATCCCAGGTCTGAAGGTGGTTGGGGAGCCATTCACCCCAGCTATCCATCTGCAGCTGGAGAGGAGCTCTGGATCCAGGGACCATGATGTTAAGACCCTGAAGAGCATCGTAGATTATGTAAGAGCACCACCGAAGCAGCTGGGGATCATGGTCTAGCGGCTGCAGCTCATCGATCATAATTTCATGGCTGTCTTTTCAGACTTCGTTAATAATGTGGTCGGTTTTAACAAAAGCCAGCACCACCACTGTGAGGAGAATGATATTGAAACAGTTTTCCTCTTAATGTTTTCGAAAGTTCTATTTAAATTTCAGAAATTGAAATGTTTTCTGTGTATCGTGCTAAAATATTAAAATTCAAATGTTTTAAATGTTTAGTTTCCAGACTTTGCCAGGTCAAAGTACATCACCTTAAATGTGTGAGCTTTAAATTTGGCTTGCTCAGCTTTGAGAAAGTCTTCAATATTCCTGTGCAATGAACAGTTGTGAATTTCAGTTCTGGCTTGTATATAATGAAGTACATTATGGTAGTTGTTTTTCTATAAGCCTCCTGTTGAATGTGAGTGATGGGTACTCATGTGGAGTGCAGTTGTGTGAACTCATTAACGTTTTTCCTCAGTGTATGGACAGGCAGATCGCGCTCACTCAGGCTCGCTATTTGGACAAAGAGGAAAAGTTTCTCCCTCCACCGAGGTAAGAATGACCGCACTTTACACACCACTCATAAGAACATAAATTTACAAACAAGAGGCCATTTGGCCCATCAAGCTCGTTTGGGGGAGAACTTCACTAATAGCTCAGAGTTGTTAAAATCTTATCTAGCTCTGATTTAAAGGAACCCAGGGTTGTAGCTTGCGCTACACTAATAGGAAGACTATTCCATACTCTAACTACACGCTGTGTAAAGAAGTGCTTCCTCAAATTCGTTTTAAAATGTTCTCCTGCTAATTTCCACCTGTGGCCACGAGTTCTAGTATTTAAACTAATATTGAAATAGCCATTTGGCTGAACAGCATCCAGACCTGTTAGAATCTT
>JAODJU010000119.1:460035-483112 GCA_026776725.1 Gnathonemus echidnorhynchus
TTCAGTGGAACCCATAAAATATCTGTACTTTATATTTCTGCTCCCTGCATGGATTACCTTACATTTATCTATGTTAATGTTAGATGCCAGGTATCAGCCCAATCACCAATTAAATCCAGATCCCGTTGTAGCCTCTGTGCTGCTAGTTCAGTATCTGCTACATCACCCATCTTGGTGTCGTCTGCAAATTTAACCAGTTTACTGTATGTATTGGTGTCACTCTCACTGTATTCCCACAGACCCTCGTACCAAATGTAAACAGGACTGTTTTTTTTTCCTACTGTGTTCTGCTACTTTCCAGCATCTTTAAAATTGACACAGAAGAAACTACTTCTTGATTTTAGTTCAGCCATTTGCATTCAGCTGTGTGACTTACACTTATTCCTGTGCTGCAGGAATTCATTGAAAGAACATGTCAAAAAATCTGAATCAATGTGCTTTACTGGCCAGGTAGACCTGCACGTACTAGGAATTTGTCTTAGCAGTATTGGTGCAGACAGACATTGACAAGCAACAAATAATATAAATTAAGAAAAATTTATTTTTAAAAAAATAGAACATTGACGTATGAGTAATAGTGGAAATCGGTACAGTTTAGTAAATAAATAGCTATTAACCGAATGTGCAGTGTGAACAAGTCCAACTAGATGTGCAAGTTTAAAATCTTCTAGCTTCCCAAATACATAAGTAAACAAATATGTAGATAATGTTATACGTTTAATATAGATGTGCATGCTTATGGCAAAAGGACATAGCAGCAGCTAACAGACACATCTGTACTTTTAATATTCTATATTTGTATTTATTTGAGAAATGCTGCATTCGGTCGACTGATTAGGTCGCGGTGTGTTTACAGCCTTTCCAAAGGTCTCTTCTCTTAAACAAAAGCAGCTGGCGGCGGCCAGTGGGTGGCTGGCGGTAAACACCGCTCGCTGCCTAGCCTCACCTAACTCCGCACACGCTCCTCTCCACAGCATCCGGGTGGTGGTGACCGTCGAGCAGACGGAGGAGGAGATCGACAGAGCGGCGGCTTCCATCAGGACAGCGGCCGCCTCCGTCCTGAAGTAGCCTCTCGGTGACCGATGCCACGTGGATTGCCGCCGGGCATCCTCCTCTGTCCCTGTGAGGGGGTGGGGTCCAAGGGATTGGAAAGGGTAGCAACACATTAATGTGCCCTACATCATCCGTGACTTCAGAGGGTGCCAGTCAGGGGTTACTATACTGACAAGATGTGCATCCATGACAAGTTCAACTTAGTAACACTGTATCTATGATTAGTTGTTTTTTGTTTTTTTTAATTGTTACTAAGACCATCTTAATTTCATGTTTGTCACTTATAAAGAATAAATTTTGACTTTAATGTGAGTTCTGTGTTGTGGGATATCAAACTGGTCTTCAAGAAGGCAGGCCTCCAGTTCTTTCAGGAGTGAATGAGGTGGAAATTTGCTGCCTTATGTTTTCACACTCTGAGGCAGATATTTGAGGTCCAGAAAGTAGAAATCCAGGCAAAGATTTTGTTTCAATCAACCAGTCGAGTGCTCTGTGACTCTTTATATTCAACTGATTGGTTGAAACAAAATCTTTTTTGCTCTCTGGACCTCAGAAACTCCAGAACTTCCCATGCAGGTTTGATAGTGTTTGGATCCGGTGATTGAGGAAGTCCTGGAAGGTGTTTTGGCCTCATCCTGGTGTTTATGAAACCACTCTAGAACGTGTTTAGTGATACGCATGGGGGTATTTTTATGTTGTAATATGAGAACATCATGAGGGAATGGCGTATGTCCTCATCGTCATCAACTGCTAAACAATCATGCAGAGCAATCCTTGGACCTCATGACTCCCACAAGATGGCAGCCCACATCAACAGAAATTTTGGGTTAAAAGCCAAACACTGGAAATAAGTGAGCCCATGTTAAATTGCTGACAGGTCCGAGTTTTATGCTCCTGTCAGGTTATATGTTTTTGTGCATTGACTTTGGACACAAGTGGTTTCTGATTGGTTGCCCTGCTGTAAATACCCCCCCCCCCCCCCCCTTGAGTAGCTCATGATCTGTTTTATGGTTTTTGTGGAGATTGGGTTACAGAGGCACCGAATCAGTTCCCTACTAATCCTGGGGAAGTGTTCTTTGAGCAGCTGACCTGTTAAGTGTCCTTCCTTCCCTGCTGGTGGACTCTTCCTTTTCATTGATGCAGTCTGTCGATGTTTGGGTATCTTGTCATGATTTTGGTGACTTGACACATTAAATAATTTTGCTGTTCTTATAGGTGATTGTATCTGCGGTTCTGGCTCTTTGGAACTCTGTCTCATGTTGCTTTGAAAACTGTTTAATATTTCACTTATGTTATTTTGTCCATTCCCAGTAATCCCCTTAACCGTAGATTCACCCCAGATCCAAAGTGTTTATGAACCCAAAGAGCAGTTTAAGGAATACTCCAATGGAGTATTACAGGGTGAGGAAATTATTTTCTGTACACATTTCAACAGCTACCGAAATCGTCATGCATATATTTCAAAGATGAGACTGGCCCTAAAGTGAATTAAGAATGCCATTCTTTGTGTCTGTGTTTTCGCTTGCTTGAGAGAAAGTGCGTAATTCTGCGGGAAATGCACAAATAACGTTTTAAATGGATTATAGGGACAAGCTTACCATTCATCTTTTGACATGCATAAACTTGCCTTGACTTCCTCACTATTTGCCTTTTGGGCAATATATTGAGCACTGGAATTTCTGCAAACGGTAAAATCGTGTTTCTGTGTTAGCGACGATGGTTCATCTATATTTAACTGGTCATATTCAACTTTTACGATTTTTAACAGCATAATATATTTCCCAACAATGTTGTCGTAGCTAGCGATCATTAACGGCAAACCAGCTATCAGTTTTCGTGCGTTTTATACGCAAATACCGCATCCGTTTAAATTGCTATTATTTGTATCACATTTATATCAATATACGATTAAATGTCAATTATACGAACATCACTCAATACGCAGCTGCTTATAATGTGCATTTTCCTGTGACTTTTGTCAAATGGACCAAACAATGATTAAGTGAATTTCGAAATGAAACGTAATTAGATTATCTTAAAACTGTCAAGCCTCGTTGCTCTCATGACAAAACACGCATTAATCCTGTAAAAAAACGTCGATCAAATGGCTGTATGAGATTCAGACGATAGACTAGACTCCTAATCTAGATCGTGGCATTCAGTCTCTGTTAAAACGATTCTTATTAATGCACAACCTTATGACTCATTTCCGAAAGTTAATGTTCATTATTTTTGGTGTTGTTATGAGTAAAGTAAATCCTTTTTTGATAGTCTTAAGTTTTTGCTCGTGTCCAAGCGTGTAGGGGCTCCTTTGGCATATAGGGGGCGCATTAACCACGCCGAGCGGCCGCCGAACGCACGGCCCTTTGGGAGCGTTTTATACTGCGTTCTATGCTACGTCATAAGTGGCTGGAGAGCTTCTCCGCTCCTCTTTTTTTTAAGTGAGATTCACGTAACGCTGGCTAAGGATAGGGACTGCTGATGGTTTGCCTTTGATTTTTACGCTATGAAATGCGCCGTTATATCAGAAACGGAAAACATAAGCTGGGTTTTTATTCATCACACACACCTGAGATCTTGTAACTTTTTAAATTAATGTTTATGTTATTTTAAGCTTTTTTTACAAAGCAGTATAGGACAGAGGCAAGTTTCAATACCTGTGCGGCAGATCGGATGCGATTTACGTAGTAATTTACGAAGTTTCTCAAACTTGTGTGAAGGAGTTTGCAACTTTGTGGAACAATGCATAAATCAAGGATAAAGTCGGCTGTGCTGATATCCTTGCTGATGATAGCGGTTTTGTTGGTTCCGAGTCTGAAATGCGCAGGTAAGTTTGTTTTCTTTTACATTTAATACTGAATAGGCTGTTTTTTCAGTCACGCGTAGGGTAAATGCCGCTTGATTAATCGGTGTTACTTAAAACAATTATTTTGCAGTGAAGCCGTGCATCTAGTGTCTTATTCAGAGCATTGATTTTGTTCTTGCAATCAAGGAAGAAATACAAGTGACTGATGAGTTTTCGACTGCTACATTTTTCGTTTACGTTTAAATTAAAGTTGTTCTTTTTCTACTGGAGTGGTTTACACACCCATGCTCTTTATTTGAATAAAGTCTATAGTGTCTGACAGAAGTACAAATGGTTCTTTTATACGCAGGAAATATTCCAGGATTCGGTTCAGCGAGCGCAACAATTTGTTTTTATAGCTGGATAAACAAAGGTAGTTAACATCGGATCCAAGGTCTTTTGAGACGTTTCGGCTCGCATCGTTTTAAAAGGGTCTATCAGCTCCGGAGGCAAGAGGGCGTTTTCGGTTCGTTATTTATAGCCAGCGCGTTTTATTCACAGAAAGAGCTTTAGGAAGCTATGTGCTCAGACACCTTCCAGAAACCGGGCAAGAAAAGGCAGTTTTGGGTGCAAATCAAACCAGTTAATGCCTGGCGTTATTATCAAGATGTTTAAGTCCCTTGGAATTTAAGTGCAGATGGGCTGCGATGGCATAGCAGAGGTCTGTTAATCAGATGCATATTTGAAAGCGCGCTCTTGTCTTTGTCGG
The DNA here is from genome assembly GCA_026776725.1 of Gnathonemus echidnorhynchus. Classification (NCBI taxonomy): domain Eukaryota; kingdom Metazoa; phylum Chordata; class Actinopteri; order Osteoglossiformes; family Mormyridae; genus Gnathonemus; species Gnathonemus echidnorhynchus. Next base: position 464,640 of record JAODJU010000119.1, read on the forward strand.
GCTTGCTAATCCATTTACCTGTCCATGGGGGGTAACAGATGTCGAGATTTCCTGTTTTCGGTTTGTATTCCCGGCTTCTGCCATTTGGTATTTGGACGAGGGGGATGGGATCATTTAGGACCATGTCGCCTTGTTAACTTTTTTGTTTTTTGATAATTACCCGCTATCTATGTATCTACATAATACTAATAATAATAAAACCAGAGTTCTAATTTACTTATCCAGTACAGGTACGTCACTTAGTTTCAGTGGATACAAAGTACTGTACATGTATGCTCTTCAGTTTTTCCCCAGGAGGCGAAAGAAAAACGTTTTGAATTCACATTTCCACGTGGTTCTTACCTACGAGCACATAGCTAAAAAGGAAAAACCGTCTTATAAAGCCGATTGATCCCAGTTTTCAATGCGCTTGCGCAAAAATGTATGTTGATGCGTATCTTTGATTTACTTTTCCGAAGTTGAAGACACCCTCCTCCATTTAAAAAGGGTGAGCTTTTGGCGATCCACAGGAGGTTCACAGCAGTTACCCCAGTCAAAAGGTGTGTGTGTGTGTGGGGGGGGGGGTGCATATTCAATAGGGGCATTGATGTGGTAATTGATTCACTTGCTAATAACAGTCCTTGCCCACATATGATGTATTGACTAGGGCTTTATGCAAAGCGTTCTGTTCCTAAAGAGGCCTTAATTTTTAAATGATTTTTAAATGTTCATGATTTGATTATCTATATGTGGGGTTTTATTGGTTTCTTGTGCTGTTACGATCTGAGGGATGATCAGGCTCTGCTGCCTGCTGGTGTTCTCTTATTATGGACCTTCGTTTCAGTGGAGACTTGAGGTCAGTAGGTGGCACCATGACTTGATTGATGCTTCACCATCTTCGGGGGGGTGGGGGGTCTCTGGTGTCAGTGGTGAAGTTATATGATCAAAAGCAGGCTTTTGAGGGTACATGTGGCCCCCGCTGCTGGTTTATGCAGGGTAAAGAAACGCCGGTGATGTAGAGATTTGTGAGCTGAAGTTGTTGTACCTGGCCGGATGTGGTCGCGGAGCAGATCTGAGTTTGGCGTGTTAATCTGCTGTTAGCCATGTTGACATGTGGTTGGCTGGTCGTCTTAGTAGTTCCAGTTTCATGTCAAAACCCAGAGCGTAGTTTCCTCATTGCCGTCCAGCCATCTCATTTTCCATTATTCAGTTTTAATCATAGCATTACAAGCCTTAAAATGTAAGAGTTACGGAGCCTCTTCAGCCATCCATTGGTTTTGAACTGCCAATCAAACGACAGCTCCACACTGAGGACTGTGTTTAAGCGACATGATGAAATGGCTCTTTGTTAATCGGCGGTGTTCGGCGAGCATAAGTCGAACCTTTGTCCTCTGTTTTGAAGGTAATTATGGGCTGGTGACAAGCACGGTGGGTTTAGTCAGACTGATGTAGCCGGACCGCTGCCAATAAAAGAGCAGTGGAACGTGGCACTGTGGGTAGCTATGATGTCATCAGGATCCAGTGGCAATAGAGCGGCCCTTTCCCTGCTCCACTGTCAGTGTGACGTGAGGCAGCTGTTCGCAGACTAGGCGACGCTGCTCTCATTTCTGTGGTCAGTTTCTTTAAAACGCTGGGCCCTTAAACCCCAGCTCCCCCCGCCCCTCGACCTGAAAAGACCTGGCGACGATTTCCCTTTTGCCGAGGCGTAGGTTTGGAGCATAGCTGTGGCCACGGGAAATACATATGTAGTGATCCAGAAGCCTTTTCCGGAAATTTCTTGTCATATTTAGGTCTCTAGTAAATGCGGCATGTACAGAGTGAAAGGGTATGCTTGTGGGGGGGATGGGGGGGGGGCGTTCTGATGTTCTTGCATTTTGTGACATACCGCATTAGAGGCACCTCTGCTGGTCAAGCAAGGCCATGCGTGCAGTGAAGTGTCCCAGAGTTATGCATGTGGTTATATCCAGTGACCTGAGCTGCATCTGCCAGGGACAGAAGCGCATTGATTTCACGTGATTCAGTTTAATTCTGAACAGGCATCGGTGGCTGCTGGTATGAACTTATGGTTGCTAATCAGCAATTGAAAGTCAATGATAAACTGCTTGGGGCAGGTCTGCCCTGAGGGAGCAGTGCTACATTAACATCACCCCTGAACATCTGAGCTAGTTCAGCAGGACTCTCATGATTCTGCTAGTAGCTGTCAACAGAAGTGCGCCGATTGAGCGATACGCAGACGACCTCGGCCAGTGATGACCTGAAAAGCAGTGCTTGGCTGTCTGTCAGTAGTACTTTTCAGAGGCATCATCAGAAGCAGATCCCGTCGTGGGAACTATGTGCAGCAGGTGAGATGGTCAAGATGCCAGAGAGGTTTTGGAAGAGAACCCTGATAAAAAAGGCCACTTGAACCATATGTAGATGTGTGTCTTGGAGGAACAGAATGCCAAGAGGTTCAGTGCCACAGAATTGATCAACTGACTGAGTATGACTCAGTCATCAGAGGGACAGAATGATGCTCTACAAAAAGGAGAAAATGCCAGCCTGTAGAGATTAATTTTGGTTTCTTACATATTTATTATACTTGCCTGGTGCTTTTCCAGATTTAGTGTCAATAGGTAACACGTTAAAACTGTTATGCTTAATTTTCTTAACTGTTGTCTTTTTCTTTTGGTCCTGGGCAGACATTTTATAAAAGATACTTAAGAAATAATGTCTATAAATGGTTAGATGAATAACATTCTTCTGTCCATACATCTCATACATGAATTATATAATTGAAATATTGTATTTTTTTTCATGCCTGTACCTACCACTGAGTCCTCAGTATTTTTTTCTGCAGCTCCAAAAAGCACAATCCATTATGGGACACATCTAGCGGCCCTGAATTTTTTTTTATTTAATTCTATAAATGAAGTATTCTAGGACATTTGACTCTTCCTGGTTGAATGAGCTTTTAAGTCAGACTTGGGAATGTACCATGTGCTCCGTAATGCCATTTATTGGTTTTGGTCCAAAAGTATTGACTGCAGGTGCTGGGCTTTTAAACATCTATTCTGGTGCACCCCTATAAATGAAAAATAGACTGTTCCTGGAATGTGTACCTTTTTAATGAGAAATGGGGAAAATACATCATTCTGGCTTTTTGGGAAATGTATACAGTCTGGTCGGGATCCTATAGGGAGGAGAGTAAACCTCCCTCTTAAGCTTGAAGGTTGCTTGAACTGGCTTTACGTCTGAACCTAATTACCCAATTATTCTAGACGATGCATTAACTCAGATTTATGGATTACAGTTCCAATGAAAGTTTGCCTGGTTTTTCCGCAAAGACTTATTTTAGATCAATAAAAGCAGTTACACTCAGTTGTCTGCCTTGAAATTGCATAACATTTTAAAGAGGCATTTTTAATGAGAGCTTTTGAAGAGTGTCTCCTAGTTTTGTAAGAGCGATCACAACAGAACATGATTTCATTAAGGATTTTGAAACTGTCATCTATGCCCAGAGAAGAATTCGGCCGAGTAGAGGGACACGGGACTCGACTCAGAGCTGCTAGATTTTACTTTGATTTGAAGCCAATTATTTTTCACCCGTGGATGTTGAATGCTTTGGGTTGCCTTATTCCCACTGTTGGGACTGGATAAGAAAAGTCTGGGAGATAGAGATAGGACCACTCACCATGGCAATGCTAACGGTTACCATGGTTGGCTTCTGTTTTCTACTTAGCCACTTAGGAAAGGAAAGCTGTCACAGTTAGCATTGGGCTGTGTGACGTCCCTCTGACTCGATATTCAAAATAATCACGCATATTCGAAACAGTTGCAAGTGGACTTCCTTTGTCGTCGTTATCAGCCTTGATCTGGTCAACGCTGAAGATGCTGCTTTGAGTCACGCAGAGACAACTGACGGGCCACACAGTGAACCAGTAATGTCTGTCCAAGGGAATGTTAAATTATAACTCGAGTTAAAACAGTGCAGCTATTTAACTATTTGGAAGGAGGAATGAGAAAAAAAAAAAAGTTGGTTGCACTCCAAAGTGGGACCATATGTTATCCAAAGCTCTCGTCCATATGGACCGTCTTTAGATTAGAATTAATATGGCTCTCTTTTCAGCGTACAGTAAAGCGTGACTCATGTGGAGTTTGTTAAAGACACCCTTAAAGCCATTGTGTATTGTGATAGCCAGAACCAATTCGGCCACCAGTATCAGGAACCTTAAAATAACTGCTGAAGTCTGACAGGCTTATTTGACTTTTTAATGCTGGACGTTAATGTTTGTGTGTGTGTTTAATTTCTCCACGCTGCCGTTTTGCTGACTCTGGGTTGTTTTTCCTTTGGCAGTATGAAGCCTTAATCCGTTCACACACATTGCATTTAGGGCTGCAGATCGGCATTTTCCACAGGCCACCCAAATCACGGCGTAGGACCGGACTGGGCAGAGCTCGGAGCCAGTGGACTTTGGCATGTGCTGAAGCGAAAACAGCATCAGCATCATCACTGTAGTATTTCGCAAGTTATTCTTTTTCACTAATAAAGCAAAGAAAACATTCTGTATCTTTTTTTTTGACTGTATGTCTGTTTTTGCTCTACCGAGAGTGTTTGAGGAGAGACTTTCCGTACCGTGGTTGTCTTGCACTGTAACTCTGTATGCTATAACCAGAGGTGAACTGAGGGCCTGCTCCCGGTCTTTTGCAGTTAGGGTCTCGTGAAATTTACAAGCGGGGTTTAGGCCGCATGAGTGAGTGGGCAGCTGCATGCTGCGCCTTGGTTACTGCTCCTTTATGTAAAAGCCTGGTGGTGGAAGGGAAAAATAAAGTGGGTTCTGTGTTGCTTCCAAGCAGATCTTCACCGATGGTATCTTCACCGCAAACCGTCTGTGCTGCAGTGTATAGTAATCGGAATTTTAGACTTCAGATGATTCAGACTAGGTCCAAACTCTGGCTTGCATTCTTTTTATTAGAACTACGGGCTTCAACACATGAGTTCGGACCGCGTCTTCATCATTTTGATTGCATTGCATTGTCCACAAACTGAGGGTATCAATCTTCTGAGTAGGTAGAGCATGGTGTTTTGATTTTTTTCCCCCTATACATTTAGTATTTTCATTGCATACGATGGAAATGTAAAGACCAGTGCTGCTTATTGGCCACTGCAATATGTCACAAGACTTTGATGGGATTGATAATCACTGGATGGAGGCTGATGAAGATGGTGGTAGTGGTGGTGATGACGAAGATACCAGGCCTACATCTTGATTTTAAGCAAAATACAATAAATACCGGAGAACTGATTGGTTTAATCAAGCCAGGGCAAAACATTTTGCTTAACGTGCTCTGCAAGTCCATGAAGTATAAACACTGCAGTGAATTTAGTGTCTTAATTGAGTTTAGGGTCTCAGTTGTCCCTCATAAAAATATTCTGCAGATCTCTTGCAGAGGTTGTTATACTTAACGATAATTACCTTTTTAGTCCATAAAACACAAAAGCCTTCATGTAGTTTTGGCAGGTACACCTTGACAGCTTGCAGTGGGCAGTATGTCCTCGGTCGCATGAAATGCTGATGCGTGTGTGCTTAATGAGACGTCCAGTTAATGGTCTTCGTTACCGAGGCAGACACCCCATTGCTGGTGATCAGGTTGCTGGGAAGCAGCAACACTGTAAATGCTGTTGAGTGGTTTGTGGAGGAAATGCCCAATTCTGTGGTGAATGAGACCCCCCCCCCACCCCTCTGTTTTTATGTGGCACCTTGAAGGTGTCTACTTGAAATTGTTTGCATAGCTTCACACTGTGCCGTCTGAGGGGCTCGTGCTGGTGCTGCTGGTGTTGCTGGTGTGTTGTTCGGCTCTGGGTGCCGCAGATGACAGGCGGCTGATAAGCTCGAGGGTCGTGGTACCCGGCTAAGTCAGGAGGGCGTTTCCCGCTGCTGCTTCACACGGAACTCCTACGTACCTGGCTAGGTGGGGAAAAAAAATGTCAGTTTGGCTCGGGCATATGAGAGTGGCCACCACACAGGGAGAAAACCGTTCATGAACGAGGGGCCCAATAGTGGAGTTTATCACCACTCAAATCATTCATTTGCATGGGGGCCCCCTCTTGGCCATAAACAGTTACTACACTAAATATTCAACAAACACGTTCCTTATTTAAGACATGCTAAAGCAGGACGTGCTGCTTTAGCAATCAGCTAGCAACGATCCACTGACACTCTTCGTTACCTAATTTAGTTTTTGAAATATCAGACAGAAACAACAAACTCACCCCTGCTGGGGTCCAGACATATCTTCCTTTCAAAACACCCCCTTCCTTTGGGGGGGTCACCCCCACCATTGTCAAGATAGGAGATTACATTCCAAACTATTTCTTAAGATTGGAAACCCGTGCCAGTCAGTGAATTAGACGCTCTCCTGGCCTTTGAGATCACAGTTAGTCACTGTCTGCTTTTTCATGGAAAGTGTTCTGAAAGGTAATTATTGTTGCACGTGTGATACTTGTGTTTGGTAGTGGAGAGTCTCCTCGCAGTCCCCAGCACAGCTGTCTGTAGCTGTTTGTGTTGGGGTTTAATTAGCCCAAACCTGGTAAGCCAGGTGGGTTCGTCTTGCGCGGTGATGTCAGGTCTTGGTGTAATCGGCTCCGAAGTCACTCGTCAGAGGAGATTAGAGTACTGGAATGTTCTCATATTTAAAAAAAACAAAAAAAAAAGTGATGGATAGATTATGCCCCCTACTGTGCGGCTGGTAGGGAATCCTTTGGCTTCTGAGTTTGACGCACTGGATCATAAAATGCCATTTTTTATTTGCCTGCAAGCGGTCTTTAAAACCCCCCCCAAGCCGTGCTGGGAGCCTCCAGTCTTGTGCAGGTCAGAGGAATGCGTGTTTCCCTGGTCATGACTCCGCTTTATTAACCTGTAAGGTCTGCCCTGTGTCGGCTCGCCCTCCTTGGCTGCTGAGGCCCGGTACTGTGGCTCAGCTCCTCTCCTCTTCATCTGCGCTATAAATTCCTGGGGTCCTTGGGAAATTCCCCAGTCTGAATAGTCACTGATGGGTTTTGTGCCGTTTGTGTGTCGCCGCTCGCTTCACGACGCTCCCCCTGGGAGTCAGAATCTGAAAGTATCGCTGCCTTTCTGTCATATAAATAAAGGAGAGCGGGAGCACAGACACCAGCAATAGCGTGGAGGTTAAATATCCGAGGGAAACGAGAAGAACAGCAGCACGCCATGATGATCTAGTGACCAAAGCAGCCCCTCTATATCTGTCCTGCTCTCTGCTTTTTACAGATACTTGACTTGTATCCTTTCTCTAATCTCTTTTCAAAGGACTCGATGACAAATACCTTTCCTTTCACTTTATTTTAAGACCCTGGTGACATTTCCGGTCATATGGGGATGTTTGAGTAGATTTACAGCTTGTTAAATGATTCCAATGTCTTTGGCAGACAAAACCGAAATGGGAAATACGGCAGATTCGTAGTAGCATGGAGATTTAAAGTAGCAGTTCTCCAAAATCTATGTTCACGTGCTGATGTGTACCTAGGGAATTCTGTGAATTTTCCTGTTAATTCCCATGGAAAGTTTCCAACTTGGAATATTTCCAAAATTCCCCAGCTTAACTTTCCATTGAATGGAAAGTTTCTGGAAATTTTCCACCCTTTTGCAACCTTATGTGTACCCTCAGTATTCAGGGTGCAAGCCCGCAATTTCATGGTGAACCTGATATATTTTATTGTACTGCACAGTTTATAGGCATGTTGTGCTTTATCATTTGTATTTGATCTTATGACTCACCAAATGCATCTTTATTAAAAAGCCAATGTGTGTAAAGCGATCTTCAATGATGAGCAACTTAAGCAATCCCAATGCAAGCTTGGTTAAGCTTCAGTCGTCTTGCTTACAGTGCTGCCAGTTCTGGATGGATAGTGTAACCAAGGTGAATTTCTGTTTCCTTGAAGGACACGGTTTATATCTATAATATTTACACCAAATGCTTGTAGATTTAAGTCTTTCGGTCTGACTTGCTGAACTGTTTTGGTCTTTAATAAGCCATTAGACAGGGTTCTTGAATCTGTTTTTAATCTGCTGCTTAAACAGCCACAGGACCATTGTCTCATTCTTGATAGTGCATTCTTCCACAGCTGCGTAATCTTGTTTTAAAATCAACAGCCTCATTTTATGTATTTATATATAATGCGTTTTCCCTCATAATCCTGTGGTTCTTTTGTTTAATTAATACAAATGGGAACCATTTCAGACACTCTGCTTTTCATGGGACCCTTTTGATCTGGATGGCCGTGTCTCTCTCTCTCTCTCTCTCTCTCTCTCTAATCCAAAGTCATGGGCTATGCTTTGAAACCAGGGAGTGAAGTAACTTTTCAGGAGGGCTGGTGACGTTAGGCACCATCTGTGGGTTTGTTATCTCAGTAATGGGAGGCTGGTTGGTGGAAAACGCCTAACCCTTCCTGGCCAATGTTTTCCTTTGACGGTCAAGTTCGAAGCGCACTGCTAGCGGAAGTAGTACACACGTAGTAGCAATTTTATGACCTTCTGGATGGCCCCTTCTGTTACTTTCACAGATGCTCCCCACAGCTTGGTTGTGGTGGCTGTGGCCAGGCAAGCTTGGCGGAATATGCCGGAGTCTGGCCCGTCTGCCCATAGATGACATTGCAGTGGCAGACAGTAGAATATGGATGTTCAATATTTTATTACTTGCTGGCCTGATTTGTAGCTGAAGCGAGTGCTTTGGTGTTCAGCTACACTCACCCATGTCATCTTGAGAGGACAGATGTCTTTGTCTCGTCTACATATACATCCATTCTTCAACTGCCAGGTGGGAAGGCTGTGATTTTAATTTTTTTTCCACTGCTTCTTTCATACCTGAATTTTATTAACTGAATTTCAGCATCATGATGAAGCTTCAAAATCAGAAATGCTTAACGTGAAACCATTTATACCAATCAGAAAGTTTCTCTACAAAGTCTTGAGCACCAATCAAAGTGTCATGAACTGCAGGACCATCCTTCACTGAACTTTTGTTCCTCACCTCATTAAAGTGCTTGTCTTTTATCTTCTAATTGGCAGATACTTCAAAGGGTGAGACCGTTACATCTGAGCTGGACCACATTGTTTTCTGTGTTTGGTATTTATTTATTTTTTTAAAACTTGTTTAACTTGGATTAAATTACCACTTGTAAAGTGCCTTGACGATGAGGGCCATCCATGTTGCTGGTTGTAGATTAAATCTGGCGCTCACTGTTATCGAAGTAGCATTTCGCAAGCTTGCACTTACTGCCTAACTACCTTGGCGCAGTGCTATTCTACACTGGCGCAAGTGTAAATGTTATTCTTTTAAAAAAAAATAGTGGTCTGTGACTGTGTGTTGGCAACTGACAGAATCGAAAAATATATTCTTGAATTAACAGGCATGCAGGTTATCGAAGCACAAGTAAAATCTCAGAGGATTTTTATTTGAACTTATTCCACGTGACGCAGTTATGACTTGTCTGATGAGAGATGCAAGTTTCCTGAAACAAAAGCACAGCCGTTGGTGTAACGTTTTAAAGAAAACAAGAAACCTTTGTTTTTCTTGAGACAAAAATAGACTGCTATAAAAATGTGTACAAAGATGTGGCAGAGTTACCCCTTTGTTATAATACGAGTTTAGTTTTGAGGAAACAAGGACTCTTTTATTAATGTGCGTCTCGGTGTGTGTGTGTGTGTGGGGGGGTGTGTGTCATGGCATCTGCTTCTAATTACCGACCTTCTGCAATCACTCATAGCCGATGTCATGGGCAGGAGGATGGTCTGCAAACTTCTGATGTCATGATGTTTACAGCTTCCTCTCCTGATTAAATCAGCTCTTGTCCTAAGCATTTATGGTTCCTTGCGCTAAAAACTTTCCATTCTTTCCTGCCAAATTCCCACAGCGAAATTTTTTTTTTTTTTTGCCTCTTCAATCTGCCGATTGCTGTCAGAATGTTAATTCTCCTTAAAGTGCTTTAGATGGCTTATGTTCCTATACTGCAGTGCCGAGCGGTGTTATATAATGCTGTACCATCGCAGAATTTCCTAGACTGATCCAAAGGACACGCATCATATGTCACTTGCTCAGTGGTATATGTATAATCCCTTTGTACACTTTATAATTTACTTTTCAGGAACCGTGCTGTGCTATAAATGCATGCTTATTAAATGGTATTACCCATACAAGAGCCCCGTCAAGTACTTGATTAATCTGAGCAAAGTACTTCAAGTACACAAGTCCCAGCAACCCACAGCCAGTGGATGTGCTGTGGGTTATTTACCAACGGTGTGAGCAAACACACAATTCCCAGTTTGACTTTTCTCAACCTTTGCACAGATTTGCGCATTAGTGAGGTGCCTTGGTATTTTCATCCTGTCTTTGCTGGGCATTTAAAGGGATTATCAGTTTAACGGTGCGTCTGCCTGCCGTAATCGTACAGCCAGATAGTACTGGAAATTAAAGCAGGAAATGAGTTGGAGGCCAGGATCTCTTGGAGAATATGGAAGATTTTGAAATATTGCATTATCTTAGCACTGTAACTCAATTCTGTACAAATACATTGTAAACACTCTCTCTCCTTCACCTGACAATGCTCTTTCTTTCTCTAACACCATCATAATTGTTGTTGATTTTTCTGGAGGGCTTTTAGCTCCCCCCTCATCTCTGTGGGTAAACATTCTATAAAACAGTTGGGGGCCGGCTGAGCCCTTATAGGCCCTGCTTAATTAATTTCCGTGTGTCTATGAGCCGCGTCTGGCCCCTGCCCCGGCACGTCCTCCCTCTCACACTCTGCCCTTTATCCACCTGTTAAAATCTCCCCCCTGCCAAATACCACAGAGGAGTCAAGAAAATTCAGCCAGCGGGACCAAGTAGACATTTTAAAGGCAATTTAATCTAATTAAAATCCAATTTCACTTCCCTCGATTAGTTTTAGTTGAAGAAATCTGTTTAATTTAATGAAAATGCCCTTACATTTTGATTGTTTGTTTTAGGAACCTAAGGCAAATATATCTGTTAGCTTTAGTTTTTGGACTGACAGTGTGTCAGACTTAAAAAGGCCTTTTCGTATATAAATAAGCATGATAGTCTGAATATCTAAATTGAGCTAAATAGAGTAATAGTTTTGACAGGCTCCCCCCTCCCCCAGTCACTAGAGCAGAACTGCAGATTCATTTTCCAGACGGTTCCGCTTTTCCCCCAAGGTTGAGGATTCATCAAGCCGCTCTCAGCAGTGTGAGCTTGTAAGCGGATGAGGTCCGGATCTCACCACTGCCTGTGTCAGTGCGCGTGTCGCCGTACGAGGGCCCCAGACAGCTGCTGCAGCCATTAGCATACAGGTAGAGATGGGGTCTTATTGCTTTCAGATGTTCTTCCTTCCAGAATGAGGGGGTTTTTCTGTTTCTGTCATCGGGATGATCGCATTAAGATCTGACTGAGGATTTTCTCCCTGGTGATTTGCCTTGATGTGGTAGTACAGACAGGGCCATTGAATTTAATTTTTAATGTTACCTCTCCTTAATTTAAAACTCCTTGATTTGGAATAAATTTATAAACCAGGAAAATACAATGTAAAAAATGCACAAAAAATACAGTGTAAAAAATGTAGTTCATGGACATTAAAATCTTTTGTAATAAGCCAAAGAAACTGGGCAAATGGTTTGGGTGTGTTAATGAATCTGTGATTTAATATGCTACGTTACATCCCTTTTTATCTATTAAAAAGCAGAAATACAAGAAAGGCAGATAATACATCACATTATTCACAAGCGTCTTTACGGAAGCCCTTGCTATCTCCTGGGTGTGCAACCAAAACAGGAAAAGGAGTATTTTATTAAGACTGCAGCACACCTACAGTTGAAAAGGTCAGCTGCTTAATCATTATGCTACCTGTCGCACCTATATAAACAAAAGGAAGTCGATGTAATTGGCTAGGGAGCCGTTATAATAAGGTAGCGAAACAGTGACTAATAGGCTGATTGTCTTGCCCCTCCTGAAGTCGTATTCTGGCTAAGATTGATTGTCGGCATTCACGGAAGATTTTATGCTTAATTTTTGCACGAAGCTTCAGCCGTGTTGACGTATAATTAGGCTTACTGCAGGCTGAATGTCATTTTAACGCCCCGGCAGGCTTACGCAGTAGAAGGACCTGGTCTGCACTGTCTGTAGACACTCATTTTTATGAACGGAAATTCGGTCTGATAGGAAATTGACAGTGGTGAAAGTGAGCAGCTCCCCCTCCACCCAAACGAGCAAGCGAGGGAACACGTTGCCGTTTGACCTCGCAGAGTATCTGAGAGCAGGCATCGCCAGGGGATATTCTGGGATGTCAGAACGCCCGGAGGGGCTTCCATTGTGCTGTGGTCCACACAGCCAGGCCTGACTTGGGCGTCCAAATTATACCCCCCTCCAGTCAGCGCCTCTCCTTACGGCATGCTGTAACCCAACACAGTCCCATTGTTTCCTCCAAGTGGCCCTGCACTGCCGTGTGTATTTAAGGCCACTTGGTTTCCTTGGGTGCGATTGTCCTGGCTGAATAAATGAAAGGCATCTCTTAGGGCCCTCCTGGTGTTAAGAAAGGGCTCTTATCTCGAGCTGCATTGATTGCAGTAGCTATTTTAACCAGTGGATATTCACCACTCAAAAAACCGGGGTCATAGATGATGGCCTAGCACAAATTGATGTTGCCGGTTCTTGTCAACGCTCTGCTTGATTTTGCACTTTGTGTCTTTTTTTCACTTGTTTGCTGTTTCTCCACTGGGTTCTTCTGCCCTGTTTGAAGATGCATGGCCCTTGGAATCCTCGAGTTGGTGGCCACGTTTATGGGGTCTCCGTGGTTTGTGGAATAGCTCACGGTTTATGGCCAAGGAACTGAAGCCACATATTTTGGCATGTTGTCGCGAGTCTGCCTTATAAAACCTATTGTAACAAAAGTATATTGTGTCCTGCGAGCGGGAATTTATGATTTTGCATAAATCATGTAGGTCTTGTGGACTGCTGTCGTTGCAGGATGGTTTAAGATGTGGTGCGTCACAGCAGGAAAATGATTTGATTCCATATTAATATTCCATCATTCAATTTTATTGTATGGTTGGGGCAGACCAGTGTTCTTTTTTTTTTTTTGGATATTGACCTAGCATCCTTCAGCTCACATCTTGCATCCGGAGTTTCAGATTCCCTTTGATAGGATGAAGGCGATGGAGTTTCTTGCTTGATTGTCTAAGGCTTCAGCCAGTGGGGATGAGGGGTGTTACTTTCTACACGACCAGTGCGTATTCGGTGCTTGTGTTTATGACCACTTTCACAGCTGGAGCGTGGTGACCCTTGGCACTTTGCTAAGGGTTCTTAGCCTTATGGGGGAGGGGCACCGTTTGCCTGCATTTGGAGTCATAGACGAGCGGTTGGAGCCGGCTTAGGTTCCGATATGGTGCATTAGCATGTTTGTGTGCATTGGGCTTCTAGAAGGCTTCTATGTGAATCTCCTGGGAGAAAGTAACACTTACGGGTTTGTCAGGGAAATAGACATGCTTTTCACATTAAGAGCTTTAACAATACCAGAGCCCAGCCAATTCGGTCGGTTCTGTTGTCTGTCCAAGTATAATATTCCTGGGATGTTAATGTTGGAGAAGTATCTGCATGATGGATGCACATCATAACTTCTCATAAATCTAAAGGAATTATTCAAACACCCCATGAACCCATCGTGTTCTTGGAGAAGGGTGGGGGTGTTGGGCAGATGGGGGGAGTTCTGAATGGGCGATGCTTAGCTTGGCTTACAGTTCAGTGCTCAGTGATGTGCTTGTACGTGTCTCGAGTTTTGGTCTGAGTGCAGATATAGCAATTTAACACTTTGCTTGCGGACGCCCTTGCCGTTTTGTTGGTGGATGGTGCGGTTCGGTGACTTTTAAGTAAAAACAGAGAATCTTGACAATGTGAAAACATTGTTTTATGGCCTGTTAATGGTACACTGTAATAAAATAGATGAATGAAATGATTTGGACAGCATGGTAGCTCTGTGGGGTGGTGTTATCGCCTAACCACTTGAGGCTCGTGGGTTGGCATCCAGGCCTGGTTCCGTCTGGGAGTTTGTTCTCTCTTCGTGTTCTTATGGGCATCTGTAATTTTGTTGGTCTAAATTGATGAGTGTGTGTGGATTATGTAAATTTTACATTGTGGGGACCAAAGGTACTCCACAGTGTGATTAAAAACCTGTTATTTTGACTTTGTGTGGGGCATTTTTCAGGTCCACAGAAAGATCTGTGAATGTGATCAAAAAACTAAAAATGTGTTTTGTTTGGTTACTTATGGTTAAGGTTAGGGCTGAGTAGGGGTTAAGGTCCCCATTTTAGGATTAGTGTTTTCCCCATAGAAATGAATGGAGAGTCCCCACAAAGATATAATTACAAACCTGTGTGTTTGTGTGTGTGTGTGTGTGTTTGTGTGTGTGTGTGTGTGTTTGTTCACAAACGTCTCCCAATGGAAGAAACCCAGGCCTGGGTTCTACCCCTTTCATACTGGGATTGTTATAATTGCTGAAGCAAGTTCTGGAGGAGTGTTGAATATGGCAGTGTGTTGGAATATAAGTGGTTTATCATCACACATTATAAAATTATGCATGGGATTAGTTCACCACAAGTGAAAAGGGCTGGGACGATTATTTGACGTAATCGACGATTATAAAAATGCGGTGACGTGGAATTTTAGTGTTGACGCGTTGTGTTAAACTATGTAAATGTTTTGTAACTGCAATGCAATACGTGATAAGCTAAACGTATTGTAAGGTAAAGTACTTTATCCCCTCGGGAGTGCGTTAATGCTGTCCTTTTAAGAATCGCGCAATAAAAGTCTGCTAATAACTGAACTTTACTGTCCACCTGATGATCTCTTCGCCACTCGAGAGCTACAATATTTTATTTATTAGACCTGCGGCATGGTTTTTATTTACAAGTTATTCTGCTACTAAGCTGTTTCACTGCTGGCACTGTTAAAACTATATCAGTTATAGACTGAATTCTGATATAGTTTTGTCTAATATTGCTGGTACCAGCAGGGCTGCCCTTGTCATTAATATTTATGAGAGATCTCCTACCACCCTGCAAAAAGGAAATTTACCGCCCATCCCTCCTCTCCCCCCGCGCATGAGGCAACATGGCTGCGTCTACCAGCAGAGCTCCGGAGCCTCTCGAGCAGGGGTCACCAACCTTTTTGAAACTGAGAGCTACTTCACAGGTACTGATGCATACGAAGAGCTACCAGTTTGAAACGCCCTCCTAAAGTTATCTAAACTTCATGTATAATAAACATTTTAAATGCTTTTTTAATTTAGATATTGTCATTTTCGAGTCTATATAAATGCAAATGTGATTAAAGAAGAATAGCAGCAGGATAAAATTAAATTTTAGGCGCTGCTTACTGGTTAGTTATGCTATTTTTAGAACTGGTCCGCGGGTCACTCGTGGTCTTTGGGGGCATCCTGGTGCCCACGGGCACCATGTTGGTGACCCCTGGCCTGGAGAAACACACTGCAAAAAAGGCTCGCACGCGCTCTTCCAAAGTTTGGGAATACTTCTGTCATGACACCAACAGTGGAGTAGTTTGCAGACTCTGCAAAGTGCAGATGCCTAAATGCCCAACTCTCTGTTCATGTTATTATTTGTTATTGTGATTTTTCTTATTTTTTGGTTCATGCACTTATATCTCTTACGATTTGCATTTTTTGTTAATAATGTTCTAATTTTCAAGAAATGTTTTAATAAATTGAAATGTTAATGAGAATTTCAGATTTGTGTGTGTGGGAGGGGTAAACTGTATTACATGACTAACTTGAAAATAATTGCTTATCAATAAATTTATCAGATCAGTCGAAAAATTAGTTGTTAGATTAGTCAAATAATCAAAATATTGCTAGATTAATCGTTTTAAAGAATAATCATTTGGGACAGCGCTAATTAGGGATAATTCAAAACAAGTTAATATCATCAAGAAATGTTTAAGTTGAATAAACTGTCTAAGCCGGAAACTAATTGCATTTCTTCCTTTATGGCACAGACTTTAATGTCAACCTTAGGTAAATATTCAGCTGCAGGCTTTAGCTACTCAAACCCAGCAATTAGCAAATAGCTGAGCATGAATCAAGGTTTACAGTGCGTGCAGTCGGCTGCGTGCGGGACGTGATTTACGCTTGCTTTTGGACCCTGGAGTTGTGGACTCAGTTTTCCCATCTAGAGTTGCAGTCCAAGTCTACCCACCCCCTCCCCACCCTTGGAATAAGATGCCGGGATAACCGTTTTTAACGATTTGTAAATTTCCTTTCTGCTCAGATTGCAGAGTACGTCTGCGGTTTGCCACCGGAAAGCGGTCGAAGAACCAAAGAGATTACGAATTGGAAAATGAGTACTGGGGCTATTTAAATTTGTAACCGTCGCCAACGACGACGTCCGTGGCCTCCGCTGAACGCGAGAGGCCTTGCACTCCCAAGTGTAACGGCAATGGCGTTTGTTTGTGTCCACTTAGCAGCCCGACAATGCGGGGAGTCCACCTTCTCAAAGCAGACTTTTTTATAGGAGTCATTTGCAGGAATCTGTTTTCTGGAGCACCTGTTTTAGTGTTCACAGCCTATTAACCCCTTACTACCTCAGTCCTCTCCATTAAGGGCTCCCAACTCCCAGTCCGCAGATTGGTACCAGTCCCTGATTAGTTTTCCACCAGGCTGCAAAATACTGGGGGTTTTGCAGAGGGGTCAATTAATTTCCAAAAATATACCGTATATTTTCAGGGGTTTTTTAAATTTAACACCCTCCATACTTGCACATTGTATTCGCATCTGAAAAAATGGAATCTGTGAAACTTATAACGCCCTTCATCGATCCAACACCCCCACCCCACCCCCGGCCACTATAGCGGTCTGTGAGGTATTGGCATGACACAGATCAGTCCTTTCACATCAGAAGGTTAGGAAGCCCTACACTACATCACACGAAGGGGGGGGGGGGGGGGGGGGGGTGAGCTGTCCGTTCGCCGCTTTTAATTTAAATTTACGCAGTGAAATTGTGTGTTCAGGATTTTGTATTGAATCTTGTGCTGGGACTGATTTGATCAGCCCGTCACCCCCCCCCCTGCCTCCCATGAGCATTGTTTTCTGGAGACCAGTTTGATTTTCAAGAGGAAAATATGCTTGTATAATTCGTGGAAAAAAATTTGTTTAAGCATTAATGAGTGTTCTGTTTGTAATAGTGTTGTCGGTTTTAAAATTCTGGTTCTCTTTTAAGCTTTGACCATATGGCACTTCAGCTGTCGAACAGCCTTAGCATAGCTACAGCGAGAAGTCTAAGTGAGAAAATGAGCAGTTACCCCAAGCCGCGTGTAATTACATAACTGATTACACAACTTCCTGATGAGTTGATTTTATTTAAATATGAATTCTTCTTTAATTAGTTTTTCATAAAACGTTGGTTAGCATGTAAATATTGCACATTTTCTAAGGTTTGAATGAAAATAATCATGGCAGAACGTTGAGTTCTCAGATGGGCAGATATGAAACGGCGATAAATCATCGCGCAAGAAATCCTTTAGGCATCGGAAGCTCATTTTGGAAGAATTTTGGAGCCTGTTCCAGTTGTGCTCCTTTCTGAAGTCTCAGGGAACAGTCCCTCAAAAAATCCTAAGATCGGCGCAAGGCTGGTCGGCACGGTAATGAAAAACAGCTGTGGGCCAAGCCCCGGGGGGGTGGTGGTGGGGGGGGGTGGAACACGGCTGTGTCCAGTTTAGCAGGGGGCTAAATCATCAGCAGTGCTTTCTGAACGTGGCCCAGGCTTCCTAAACTTGTGGTTAGACGCAATGGGAAATGAAGTGGTTCGTGGCTCGGGGCTGGAGAGCATGAAGCCCACTTTCTGAAGGAATGGACCCGTTTCCCTTATTGCCGTGCGTGGTCCGGATTTGTGCATTATTAAGTTTCTCGCCTTTCATCATAATAAGAGTGACATTTCCGTGTTTGGCGGAGGGAGTGGACCCATGTACCCATGTGAGTCAGTGAGTATCAGAATTCAGGCTTCCTTTCCCTGCATCCAAGCTCCAGCCCTGAGCCCACGAAATTTTATCTTGTGTTGGCACCTGCATGCTTGCCGTTCCCTGCTTGTGAAGCCCAAGACGAATTAGGAAAGCAACTGCTGAGTTCCCGTTAAAGCTACTGGGAACAGAAATTCCCCAGATCTGTAGTTTCCTGCAGGTCGGCATCTTCACCCTTGCAGGAAAGGCCAACGTGGTCGTGTTTCTGTCCTTCATTTCCTCTTCCTTTATTCACTTTTTCAGCAGAAAAATTGACGAGCAGGCTGAGAGTGCGAGACACCACTGCTCATTAAACTCACCTGTGCCAAATCATGGTAACACTCGCACGCTTCAGGTCCCTTCAGTGATTTATGTCCAGTATTCCATCTCTGCACAATGCAACCCAGTTTCCCTACCGACCCTATCCCTTTCCCCTGGAGTCTCGAAAC
>JAODJU010000119.1:483212-494423 GCA_026776725.1 Gnathonemus echidnorhynchus
CCCCCCCCCCCCCCCCCCCGCCCTTCTCCCATGGGCTGATCCATCCTCGTTCCCCTCCAGATGGGTTGCGGGACACGCCCGCAGCTTGCTGCGCAAAGGCCAATGTCCTGTGGACTCGATTTTTCAAAACTTGAGCCTTGATGTGAACATCGAGATGTTGAGTGCCAAATGCATTGATGTGAATCTCTGACTAATGAAATGCCGATGCTCTTTGGCAAGTCAAAAAAAAGAGCCAATGAGTCGCAGACTTCAGTCTCCCTCTCCCTGCATCCGGTCTCCTGCCCTGAGGCTATGAACTCTTATCTTGTGTTGGCACCTGCATGCTTGCTGTTCCCTGCTTGTGAAGCCCAAGACGAATTAGGAAAGCAATCGCTGAGTTCCCGTTAAAGCTACTGGGAACAGAAATTCCCCAGATGCTGCGCAAAGGCCAATGCCCTGTTGACTCGATTTTTTTTTCTTCAAAATTTGACCCTTGACTTGAACATCGACTTGTTGAGTGCCAAATGCATTGATGTGAATCTCTGAATAATGAAATGCTCTTTGGCAAGTCAAGAAAAGGCTGCATGAGTGCCAAAGGGTGCACATGGTTGCCTAACAGCTGGAAATAAATTCTTCAAATTTTTAATTGTTAACATTATAGTGTTATCATTCAGCCTATGAGTTTATAGGCATAAAAATTTGACACCACCGCACGTGTGGTTTTTATTTTAGACCTGACAGTTGTTGTGCCCTAACAAGAGTTCATTAAATAAACAACGTGTTTGTGCGGCCATCTTTGCAATGGTATGGCAGACGTCTGATTGATGTTGCCATTTAAAAGCACTTTGTGAAGGTAGAAATAGCTAACACATGTCGTAATGAAGAGAAACAGAAAGTGCCTTTAGTTTTGAAGCAGTCCTTCATGCAGCTGCTAAGAAGGCTCTCATTTCCGGGTTATGGAGATCTGTAACCTCTTGACTAATTCGCTGGTTTTAACGCACAACAGTGACACAAATACCCCAAAGGAAAATCTCTTCTGGTTCACAGTTTTGTCCTGAGATATGGTTAGAGCTGCAAAACTGTGAATTTATGGTGGGTATGCCTTCAATATCGAAGGGGGGGGGGGGTGTGTGTCAAAATCCATAACCGGATAACTTGTTGCTGCACGCACTTTGATCGGCTGGGCCATGAATCTTAAACATTTACATGCTGACCATTTCAGTATCACTTTCAAAGCCTACAGTTTGTTTTTCGTTTTCTTTTTCAAATAAAAATCCCTGCTGGTAGTATTTCTTGTCTTCTTAAGAAAATGAAAACATCACAACTGTGCTATGATATGACAGTTGCGTTAGTGTGTTTGGCTTCGCATTGTTGGGGCAGGTGGCAGATCTCCTGCCCACATATGATCTCTTGCTGTTGACGTGAAGCTAAACTCGAAGGTAGTCGCATCTCCAAGTGTCGGACAGACCAGGAGCTTGGCACAGATTGTCGCTATGTAAATAGGAACCTCAAAGTGCTATAGGAGCTGGGGGTGGGTATGTTTGTAATGGCCAGCACCACAGGATATTATGATTATTTGTATTTCTAGCTACAGCCATGTGTGGTCTGTGCATCTCTGATAGGATCCTTCTGATCTCAGGAAGTTGCTTTAAAAATCACCATTGCCTACAAATTGTGTAAACTCTAAATGTTTGTGTATATTATACTAATATGACCTCAGTCGTTTTTGGATTTGGTTTTTGGTGAGATAGATGTGGGATGGGATGAGCTGGGGAGGAATTTTGTGGTATGCTGGCCAGATGTCAGAAAAGGACCATCTTCAGTAGGCCAATGTGGTTTAGCTTGTTTGCTTTGCAGACTTGCCTGTCATATTTGTCCTTGAGGCATTCAAACTATCATTCGTTTCAAATACAACCAGCCAACCAATGCAACTGATTTTAAAAATTTCATCTAACAATATTTTATATGTAGGAATTACTTGGCCCAATTCAGTGTCAAATTCTCATTTTAGTGTGTCATCCTGGAAACAGCCATGTACCTAAAAGCTTATGGATGATGCAGTGGCATTGCTGACATCATCACTGTAGGCGTTGTCCTACCAGGGGCCAAGGAGCCTTTGCCACCAGGCCTACCAGCTGCACAGGGTCTATAAAATAGGGGTGTGTGAGACTCAAGCCACTGGGTAGCATAAATAAAACATCCTTGGATGCAGCCCCAAGCCAGGAGATGATCTCGTGCTGCTTGAACGGGTGCGTCGCAGTGATTACGAAAGTCCTTGTCTGACGGGTCGGCCCGCGAAGTCTTATAGCCCAGCAGCCTCCTGCGGCCTCTTTCACGCCCTGGAATGCCTTCGTGTCCGGCTGCCATCGGCTGTCGGTTCAGCCTTTGGAAAGCAGCATTAACATATAAAATACAGACTCATGAAGCAAGCAGCCAGGATCCACAACATCATTTAGCCTCAATTTGTCATATCTTTTAATTTACCGCTTTTTTGGTTTTTGTACTTAAATACTTTAAGGATTAAGGTAGGAAGTTGAACGGAAGGAGAATGGTAAGCTGCTGAGTTTGCTCTGACCCTTAAGCTTAATCGCTGTTGTTCGCAGACGGTAGAGAATCCTGTAATTCACTTCCTGTCAGGTTTTTTTTTCTTCATCTGTGCTGCTTTGACCTCAAGGCCTTACTTAACGGGATGAAACTCGGAGGAAATGAGGCCTATGTGATCTCACGCACGGAACCCTGGAAGCTGCCTGTTTTTGAACGAGGACGTGTAAAAGAGGGTATCTTCACTCGGTACATCTGCTCGTAAATATAAAATCTTTATTTTATGGCCCTGACTGGGAGGGGACAGTGAATTACCGATGTATTATACTCTAAATTTATATTTCTGTCTCGTGGAGGCTCTTTCAAGGGGCTGGTTCCTCACATTATCACAGAGAGGGGAGGATATCTTGTCTGCCTGGGGACTGAGTTGCTGTTTCCTTTCATATGTTCTGTCTGGATGCCATTTTTCTGCATGACTACAGTTTATATATGTCATACCTCTGCCGGACGTCCAGTCATCATTGCCTAGGTTTACTCAGTTACTTAACCCTGCTGTGGGGATTTTAGTTGCATTTGAAGTAAATACTTAAATGAAAATGTGTGTTGCCTGTGATAGGTTGACTCTCAAGGCTTAAAGGGGCAGTTTTGTTTGTCTTGACTTGAAGGAGACAATGCTCTGAGTTTGAAAATTGAGGCAGAGAAAGGCATGGGTAGACTTTCATCTAAAAATTACATCAAAGCAAACTGGAAACATTGTGTGTGTTAAAGAACTTTTGAGGTCAAAGCCAGGATATTTGTGTTTTGGAAGGAAAAAAAAACCCCACAAAGTGAGGAGTCAACGCGCAAAAGTGCGCATCTGTTTTTTTTCCCACATCTGCTGAACACGTGGCGAGGCAGCAATAAAATCAATTTAAACGTGTTCGGCATTTGAATTTCCTTGAGGTAAAAAGGTGCTTTTTAAACAAAAAAAACTTTAAAAACAAAGTTTTTAAAAACAATGTGTGGAGATCACTTCTGCCTCAAGGTTCTTTCCTGTCATAAAAAATGAGATAAGATGGGTTTCGGGCTAAGCCTGGCTCCTCGTCAGATCTGGTTATACATTGTCTTGGCCTATAGACTGGTGTATATTTTGCTGTGGGCAAAAGGCATTCCTCACAGCATGAGGGGTCAGTCTTTGCAACTATCTTTTAATTGTGATGCAATAAGCTAAAAGCTGAAGTGTTTAGGCTATTGCATTTTTTTTTTTTCAAACCTCCCAGTCTAAAATGTTTTTAATTTGCTTTTTCAAATAAAACAAACTTAAAACCCAGCTGTGGCCAGTATCTAAATGTGAGTTTTAGTCGTACAGCTGTCTGTATGTGCTATCTAGCCTTTTAGCCTCGGGCTGCTAGGTGGACAGGATTTAATGAGAAACAGGCCTTTTGTGGGTTTGGGGGGGGGATGCGTAAGAGTGGATGAGTGGAGATACTTCATTAAGCCCCTCACGCAGCCACCTTTTAATACCGTGTTGCTTTAAACCAGCTTTTCTTTGTGACACGAAGGACCCACCTGATGCAGAGGATTGGCAGCGCCCTCCTGAGGATATTTTGCGGCTGTGTTGGCGTGTTCTTCAGTTGACCCAAGGCTGGCAAAGCCATTTCTGGCTTGTATCACATGTCAGCACTTCAACCCAGCACCGGGTTTTATCTAAACCAGAGCACAGGGTCCCATACAGAAGCTTTCAGGCAAGGAAACTTTGATCAGCTTCTCTCCCTGCGAGTCCTGAGATCACCCCTTTTTGATGTCACGCCCCAGAGATGGTTCCCATCAAGAATGAACACCACAGAGCACGAGCGAACATCTGTAGCATTTTTGGGGCAAACAACAAAAAAAATGTATCTTAAGCTGCAGAGAAGACGAGTCACGCTATCAGGCAGTTGGTGTTTTTCGTGTGTAAATGCATGAATATGATCAGGAGACGTATCCAAACTTGAGGCAGTGGCATGGAGTGCTAATTTGCCAAGGTTTGCCCTCCATTAATGAGGAAAATGAGCTGAACACTGAAGGAGACCCACGGCTACTCTTGCTGTGTTTTGGGTGTTGCAGCAAAGCATTTGGCATTGGGTGTAGTTAAGTCCTAATTCACACTCCATTAGATTTCTTCAAAAGCCCCCCCCCCCCAATTCCACAATAGAATGATTGCATTCAAATTGAAAGCAGCAGTCAAAATGTGTTGTTTTTTTTTTTTTATTTTTTATTTAAATAAAACTGCTGGACGCGTTATAATGGATCTTCTGATTAATTGCATGATTATGTATACATGTTTTTCATTTTACCACTCTTTCAATTATGTGAATTAATGATAATATGTAATGACGTTTTAGTTATTTATTCCGGTACAAAATTTCACAATTATGTGCCAATTTCACCATGCCTGTCATGCAGCCTAGAGGATAGGGGAGGGGAGGCTTTCAGTTCTTGCTCAGTTTAGATGATCGTACTGCAAGAGTAGAAGTACTTCAGGTGTCATGGGGCTGGGGTCCTGCTGCTACACTGCAGCTCTCTGCCTCCTGGAACCACACCTTAATGGATTGTGGAGCTATAGTCTGTCCCCCCCCCCCGATCTCCATCTTCCATGGCTTCCTGTCCAATGGAGAATTGCAGTGAGCCGTTGTTAGGTACACTCTGAGAGGGTCACCAGTCCAGCACAAGGCACACACAAGTACATGTCAAGGGCAATTTACAGCCTGTAATTTTGCGTTATTGCAATAATTTACTAATGGAGAAGGCAGCTTCTCGTGCGAGGGTAAACTTCCTTGTGCAACAGGGCATTTCGGCTTCAGTCATTTGAGCTTAAATGAAGTGCTGTGTTTTAAATGAAGAGCTTTATGAAGGTTGGGACCTACCCGTTTCAACATTACTTTCGTCTCTTGACGTTCCAACTGGTGAGCATTTTAAAATGACTAGTCTGTGATTCTCAGTCTGACACGTTGTCCTTTCTTGGCCTGTTAGCGATAGCAGAGTCGCTGGCTTGTGTGATGCGGCGTGAGGCTCCCCCAGAGATGCCAGTTTTAAGTCGTACGGAACTCGTGATACAAACGTCTTATCAGCCTGTGGAATCTGGGGAACGGCTCTGTGAGG
Organism: Gnathonemus echidnorhynchus; assembly: GCA_026776725.1. Lineage (NCBI taxonomy): Eukaryota > Metazoa > Chordata > Actinopteri > Osteoglossiformes > Mormyridae > Gnathonemus > Gnathonemus echidnorhynchus. The sequence goes on from JAODJU010000119.1 coordinate 488,853, forward strand.
GCTGGAGGAATGAGGCCTGGTTTTGAAGAGCTTTGGGTAATTAGGCCGCTCTTCACCCACTTCTCTTTTAGGAGATAAAGTGGAGGGGGAAGGTTACTGTTCCTTTATAGAGGGTCATTGTTCATTCTCCGTGTCTGTGCCTTTAAGAGTATCAGTTGTATTAGGATTGTCTCAAAAGCATTGAAGTAGTTGTGTGGTTTGTAGACAGGCCTGCTGACGTTTTTAGGATGATTTTTTTTGATCCTCCCATTGATATTATGGTCATATCATTTTTTGTACAAGCTAAAGGAGGTACTCCTGTTGCAGCAGGCGAATCAAACATCTGCAGTTAAAATGCTTTTGGAAGAACAAGGCGCGACACAACCGGAACATGCCCCGACTTTGATCTCTGCGATTCCCGACGGTGCCTTTAATTTCTCAGAGATGGCACTCCAGGCTGCCTCAGAGACCAGGGACTTCAAAGTACAACAAGCCGTAACACCGGTGCCTCCAGACATACATTTCAATCAAGTTATGGAATCGTCTGAGGGAGGCTCATCGCCAGAGAAGTGATGAGTTTACAGGAACCGTTTTTGGAATTCGCTGTTGAGCTGCTACTTTATCCTGAGGGTGCCAGTGCCACAGGAATGCCAAGGCTTTGACATGTGCTCTTTAGGACTTGGAGAGCTGAAGAATCTGTTGAGTGAAAGACTCCCCTGAGCAGAGTCCATGGCGGGAGAGGAAGAATGCCTGCAGTATGAGATGGGACCTTCTGGGAAGCTTGGGTTAGGGGTTATGATTAAGCACGGAATTGAAAGCAGCAACGGAGTGTCATTTGACTGACGCTTCTGGCTTCCATCTGCCAAAGCACTGAAGGAAAGCTATACTGTGTCCAGATGGGGAGCATTACCAGGAGAATTAACTGACCAGTGTTTGTCTGAAGGGAGGTCTTCCGACTACCAGCTTCAAAAGAACTGCCAGACTGCTACAGTTCTGGGTGTTGTTTTTTGGGGAGGGGGGCTTCCTCGCAGTTTAGGTATGCCTCATTTCCTTGGCTTTAGCATTGCCAAGACCCTGGTCACCTGACGTGTGTGGACTGTGGAAATAATGCCCCTGGGGCTGAAGTTCTGTTTACTTCGATTTCCTTTAGCAGTGACCCAAAGTTGACAAGGACCATAAGTGATCTATGAACTTGCGTGAAGTTCCACAAACTGACAGGACTGTGGTGATTTGTAGAGTCACTGGCTCTCTGAATTAGCCCTTTCTTGAGCTTCTACCTGTGCCATGAAACAGAACATAAAGTTTTCTTTATATCAATGCTACTTCATGTTATTTCATCTTCACCAAATGTACATTGTCATATTTAGAGACGAAACTTGGTTTCTGTCTGTTTCAAAGGCCTTTGCTTGAGGTTTCAGCAGTTAACTAAAATATGTTAAAGAAATTAAAATTTTTATTTTGGCTTCTTAAATTAAATTTAAGTCATGCATTCGCCTGTCTGTAGCACCATGTTATAAATGAAATGATCGGGACTTTCCAATGCAAGATTTGGACCTAAGATGTTTGCCAGTGAATGAACCCCCCCCCCCCCCATATGTATTTACATACATTTTTATAGAAAACCACATCAACCAAAGAAATGCTGCGGTTGTACTTGGAATCTCACATAGGTGGACAATTCCCAAGTTTATGTGTTAAGTTATCCATACGTTCCCAAAAAAAGCCTTGTTTTGGATAAACAAACTATAAACCATGACCTGACAGTGTTTGATCTTGGCCCAGGCTGATTCATCTGCTCAAGGTTATTTTCACTTATTCACTTCTCTAATTCTTGTTTTCATGGGTCTCTTGTCGTACCAGGGAGTTTGTTCTTGTCTGTTTTAAACCAACGCTCTTTTCCTTGTTAGAGGAATTGTGGCTGTTCCGGCCCTGTTTTTCTCGATTTTGCTATTACAGTCAGCAGACTCCAAAGCTGGTGCTGGATATCCAGACAAGGTATAACTCAACTGGGTCTGACATCTTGTACCTGATGGATACATTTTAACGATGGTCCCTTGAAGTATATATTCTGTCTTTCTGCTGAGATGGTGGTAAGATCCTTCGTCTGGTCGTTGAAATCTGATGCTCTCTACCTCGAATTGCAAAACCATGCTGATCTGCTTCATGCTTAGGTGCTCTGCTTACACCATGACTTGGAGATGGTTCTGAATGAAGTCAGCTACACAGTGCAGCTATTGAGTAGGTGTTTGATCTATAATCATGGTCTGACTAAACGGGCCATGAGCTTGGATGGTTTTTTGTCTCTCAGTCGGCCTCGCTCGACCGCTAAGAAGCTTCCTAGCACGCGTCTTATTAGGCTCGGACCACCAGAAGGCCGTTTGACATTTTGTAGAAGCTTTGATGTTGCGGCAGAGATTATTATCTCAAAGCAGACTCCTCCTGAGCCCAGCCATTCAGTGTCCATTTCTTTAGCGGGTTTTTATGGCTGCTCGTTTCAGGGGGACAGATGGCTATTGGTGTCTCTTTCTTTAAATTTGGTCGGAATTGCGCTGTCCTCGTTTTGGCTTTCAGCGGTGGGCTGTAACCGAACTAAAAGCCTATTTTGACTGACTGCTTTCACTTCAAAAAGGAAAGTATGTTTCTGGCTCTTTTTATGGCAGTTGATCCAGGCATTGTCACCAGGGATCAGACAGTCTTAAACATGTTTGGCTCGAATACTAAAGCTTCATCCTTTTTCATTTTGTTTTATGGGGGTTTGCAAGTTTGTTCTGTAATAAAAAATGTTTTGCTGTTGCTAAATTGTACTTCAAGTCTTTCTGCGAATTATCTGTAATCACGCAGTTTAAACTAAGGAACAAAAATGATATTTGATTGTAACCGCTCCAAATTTTACAGTGGGGAAACCTCACAACTGTAGCAAAACATGACAATATTTAAAACAGACAAGGTCATATACAAAACGTACAAGCTTTGCTCTCATCTCTATTTGTGCATGTGTCTTAGAGCATGATGGGATATGGGGGGGAAACTCATTCTGGTATCCCTGTTGTACTTTGCAAATAAAGTTTCATTTCATGTTTTGTGTCATTTCATTTCAAGCACTTTAAGGTAATATACTTATGTATTTGTCCACTGGAGTGGCTTGTCTTCTCTCAAAATGGTGGTGGGGGTTGGGGGGGCACGGTTGTATATCACCGTCCTCCCTGGTGGGTGGGGGGGTGTTCTTGGGTCAGACAGACGAGCTGCTTTAATGGCTGCCGGTATCTGTGCGGTCATGCTGACCCCTTTTAAGCACTAAGGCTCTCAGCTGTACACTGAAGCCGTTGTTTTTCAGGCACCCTAAAATGCTAGTTCCCCTCAGGCCTTTGTCGACACTGTCTGAAACAAATTGCTCCTCCGCTTCCTGGCTATGACACAAACACTCCCATTAGTTTTTAGGGCTTGTAAGCCCTATCCTCTTGCCTGATCTCATACTTTTCACTTAAAAAACAAAAAAAACAAAAACAAAACAGAAATGTAGAACAATTTGTCAAGTTGTAATTTTGGCCTTGTAAACTCTGAGGTGTCTCTGCTTTCTTTGCCTCTACTGATGTTCTTTATGCCTGGATGAAAAGTGAGTTTTCAGAGACCTGTAATTTCACCCCGGTCATTTGGAATTTCTCCCTCCTGCATATTAATTACCAACAAAAAAACTTATGCTAAAAATTTTTACTTTTATTCAAGCCTAAAAACTATGCTGCTTTTCTTAGTGGAATAATTTCACCCCTCATCCACCCCTTTTGGATTACAAGTGCACTTTTTGAAAAACATTCCTCTTTGTTGGTATCATCCTTGGAGATTTGCTGCAGTGCTTAATAATGCTTGAAGTGGGGAAAGTGAGTTTATCTACATTTGGTTTTTGTCACAAATAAGCCCTCGACAGGTTTGCTGAAACCAAAAATTGCACGTGAAGTGTGTGCTCCCAACTAGCAAAAAAAAAAAAATTGGCCTCCACAGTCCTGGTCGTCCTGAATCCATTTTGTAGCTTCCTAATACTTTGGCCAAATCGCTAAAATCTTATGTTCAGGACACAGGGGCTGAAGTACCTGAGCGCAAACAGAGCTTACTTTTCTATTTCGGATCTGTTTTTCTCAGCATGACGGCCTCTGAGGGGCATGTTAATTACAGCGCTGCTGATTGGTCTATAACAGGTGGCCGGTGTTTCCCTGGTGGAATAGGTGAAGTCCGTAAAGGCAACATGAAAGGCTCATGAGTCACTACCCAGTCATGAAGCTCCTCTTCACTGGACATGTGTTTTGTTGAATTTTTTTACCTTTTCTCCTGGAACATTGTAAGTGTCAGTTGTACTGGAATACCATGCCTGTATGCGCATTCCCCCTCTAGACCGGGGAAGATGTTAATAATGAAAACCGTGGGGCGGCCTCCCTTTTCTGTTTACTGTAGAGTTTGCAGAGATCGACCGGCTTCGGTTCTTGGGATGGGACGTTTGGCAGACTGTTCAGCACCTAAGCTGGGTTCAGTGACGTGTTTATACCGAGTTAAAAGAATGGGTGATGAACACTTATACAACCTCACAGGTCTGGAATGCTTGACGGCCCGGCACCAAGTGATGTGAAGCCCATCTGGCTGTGCGTGTAATTCAGGAGAAGTGAAATGTTGGAAACAGGATCCGTTTCTGGTGGTGTAGCTGTGTGGGGTCCTCCCCCCCCCCATTTACTTTAATTTGTTCCCTGATGCCTGTGTTGGTCCTCATTCTTCACCAGTAATTTCTGTACGGGTACTATGTGGATGGTTGCTAGACCTTCTGGCGATGCATATATAGCATGTTTGAGTCATTGTAGCTGTTCTGGCTGTCTTGTGATAGCTTTACATTGGAAGATATGTTTGATAGGATCTTTCTTTGGACAATGGTCCTTACAAAGGGTACTCGTTATATCCTGAGAGAAACATCTGGACTAAGTAGTATGTAATTATGTTTAATTATGGTCAGAAAACTGTCACCTTTATGTTGTTTGTGATTAATTTGTCATTTGTGTAAACTTGGAGCTTCCAAAACAAAGGGGTTTCAATATAACCTCGCTTTTATTTTTATCTTTTTAATGTTACGCAACTGATCTATATTGCCGTTTGAAAATAGTGAAAGAGTTCTTAACATAAATGGTTGAGAAAATGTGTATGTATGTATGTATTTTATGTGGTTTATGTATTTTATACTCTATACAATTGTCATGACTTTCAAGGGAGTTGAATAGTTTTGTAAGCCACCGTAGATACGAATGCTGCTTCACCTTCAAATTCATATCAGTATTTTAAGGAGGGTCCCCGACAACATTTTTTGAACTTTGAGTAAGTTATGTCTTGAGCATTTGCATATTAGTCTAAACAGGCATCCTTCATCAGGATGTGATCTACCATAGGAGACAGATTCTTTTTTTTATGAACAAATGAACTTTCTCTGAAATGGCTGAGCGGGACCTGTTGTATCGGGTCATGGACCAGTCTGTCCAGCACATTTGTGAACTTATGCAAACCGTGTGAAGCTCAGAGAGATCAAGGCCCTCCATATCCCCCTCCTCATCCCCCTCCCCCCTG
>JAODJU010000119.1:504866-532144 GCA_026776725.1 Gnathonemus echidnorhynchus
AAATTTTTTTCATTTTCCCCCCCCCCCCCCCCCCGTCCTTTTTCTTTTTTAAATGGGGTGAAATTCAGGCAGCTGTGCTTCGTTCTTTTTGAAATTTTCAAAGAATTCAGCTGCATGAATTATGGAAGTAGCCTTCCCAGGCCATATAATTAAATTATATTTACGGTGACACCCTAACTTTAGTTTCCCTGATCATTAAATTTGTCCAGATGAGATATTTTTGCTGTGTTAAGGCTGACTTTTTGTGCCTCTTGTAACACTGCCTCACATTAATGTTAAAACGTCCCGAAGCCGCCTCCACGATCCCTGTCAGGGTGCCGCTGTTTTTTTCCCCTCTCCTTCTCACCCCAGCTGTATTAAATTAAGAGAAATTTCTGAATTCACTCCTGCCCTTTGCTGAGACCTCTGCCTCTGCCTCCGCCTCTGCCTCCGCCTCCGCCTCCGCCTCCGCCTCCGCCTCCGCCTCTGCCTCTGCCTCCTCTGGCCATTGACATAACACATGTCCGTCGTATGTGCAGAGAATTGGCCTCTGGCCATGACATGCGATGACTAGAGAGGCTGATTGGACTTGATCTCATTAGTTAAGATCACTGTCATTAACCACATCTCAGCCCTTAGCTATTCTGTCCACATCCTGCATATTGGAGTTTCACCCCTAATCCAGTTTTTCTTTTTTTTAATATTCTGTTTCTCTTTAAGTCATTTATTATAAGACCTTTTTGTGTACAAATACTTCCCTCCTCTCCCCCCATGTTAAACCACTGGGATAGTGATGGGCAGTACTTCATTGTGGCTTTTATCCTCTCGTCCCAGCTGCCGACGCGGACCTGTCCCAGCCGGCAGAGGCTGAAGGCTTCGCCGAGGCTCAGAGCAGAGGCCTGCCCACGTCAGAAGGTAACTCCACCCAGCCCTGGAAGCGTGAGTCGCTTACAGGACCAGAAGCTAGGAAGCTAATCGGAGCAGCTGTGTTATCTAGCCGCCCAGCTGTTGAGCAGAAGTAGGACTGGTTAAACAGTGTATGCATGCTTGGGTATCTTGAGCTGAAGTCTACCCACACACACACACACACACACACACACACACACACACACACACACACACACACACACACACACAGTGAGAGGCGGCGTATCGCTGCAGTCAGGAGCTAAATGTCAAGTGGGAGGGGCAATGTGGGGGCGGTTTATATCTTTTCACCCTAACCTCCTTATAAACCCCTCCTACTCGACACTTGGCTCCCAGCTGCAGTGATATATACCTGCACACAGCCAGTTACTGATAATAGGTGTTTGAACCCGCTTGTAATTTGCTTTTGGTCCCCTGGTCAGACCCCTGGGTGTTCTCGCCATATTTGTTTTTATCATTCACCTACATGACGTTTGTGTCCCGGTGACTTATCGTTGTCATGGCACAATATGACACAGGTCAGGGTACGATACAGAGCATCAGTTCCAGCTCCAGTCCGATGTGTCCTGGTGTCACTTCGCTGTTGCTTCTGGAGGCCATTCGGGAAATTAGGCATATTCAGCTCTCGAATTATGACGGCGTATGCGGGAAGATTAGCTGCATCACCAAGTGCTTTCACATTTCATTGTTCAGAATCGGCTTTTTCTGAGTTTTCTGAGCTTAAAATCTCTTAAAAGCCTCTTTTTTTGAATCCCCGTCCCGCTGCTTTTTTTTTCTTGGATGATGGATGAAGTTTCCTTTTAAGGGTAGCCTGCAATTAAATCCCCCTTACGCTTGGCTTGCACCATTGATTGGAAGGAAGTAATTATGTCACAATAAAATATTTGTCCTGATAGGATTTTTTCCCCCTAAAACATACATGTAATCCAGAATGTTAGCTGGGCTCAACTCTTTTCCATTTTATTTTTTTTTTATTTAGTGGGAAAAAAATTTATAATGGTGAACGGTGGAGGCAATCTCACCAAACTGACTTTCGGCATAATTAATAGCTGTACGAACATGTATAGCTGTGCGTAATTACACAAACGTCAAACTCTATATTACTGGTCAGCTTGAAGCTTTGCATTTGACCTTCAGCTTAATTGTGGGAGGCTCTGTGGGTTTCCGGTGAATTTCGGCTTTTCACGAGAGCCCGCCACTTCATCTTGGCCGGCCCGTCCAACACCAGCGATGGAAAAAGCGAGCGTGATACCGAGGCGACTGTTTACTTTGGCCGACGACGCTGAGGTTGGGGCAAAACCTTTTTCATTGTATCTGAAAAGTTCTATTTCAGATACAATGGTGGTGCCTTGTTATACGACCATTTAAAGTACATTTAAATAGTTCTGTGCCTCTTCATCAGATGCTCATTTTATTACAGGGGCGAAACGCCAGGGATTTGGATGTTCTGAGGCTGGGATTCGGTAAGACTCCCAAGAAACTAGAGCTGAAACAGATATTGTAGGCATGTTTTATCCTGTCATTTCTTAATGCTGATACTTTATTCGGCATTTTAAAAGCACATAGGAATTCTTTAGTTTCCCAGATCTCATCTTGCTCTCCTGTGAGAGAGCGGCACACACACACACACACACACTTTTATATATAATTAAATAGGTCAGATGGCAACGTTTGGGGTCAGAGTTAACGGTCAGCTGTTTTTTCTGGGGCAGTGTTTAGGGTTAAGGACTTTGCTCAGGGGTCCAGGAATGATATAATTTCTCTGGCAATCACAGGATTCAAACCAGCAACCTTCTGAACACGTGTATTGACTCATAAAACACTGAGCCACACACTGCCCCTATGGTTAAGACTGGCTTTGATATTCTGCTTATTTCTGCTCCAGCAAACCCTCTTCTGGGCTGGACGTTTCGTTTACATTTCTGTCATTGCTCTGTAGCTTGCTGGTGCAGCTGCCCAGGTGCGCTGAGTCGGCATACGGTTCCTCCTGTAATAATTTTGTTTTTGGTTATCCGTGACACAGATGCGCTCCACTGAAACCCTTTGATTTTATGGTTTAGGGGCCGTTGTGGGTCGTAAGGGCATCATTCAGCCCTCATGAGTCATTAAATAAGGGCCTGAACCACATAAATATTGCCTGGATTCTAAGAGCGACATGTGGGTCTCTTTGGCGCCCACTTCCTGTGGGAGGCAGGAGTGCACTTTATTTTACACAGTCCGTGAGCATCCAGATGGGATTTATGAGTACAAACTCTTACAAACTGATTTCAACATAACATCCATGCAACACTGCAGCTTGTAGTTGGTCTTTGCAAACATCCTACAGTTTCTGTTTTAGATTTTCAATAAACTACTCTCTGACATTGTCACTGCTTAACCTTTTGTTGTATATTGTTAAGCAGTATTTCAGATACATATACGGAATCATTGCCATTGTAAAGGGTATGTCAGAATCCTTTGGGGCTTCAGACCTAAAACATTAACTGATAACTCATGGCCAATGGCTGGTCTAAGTCTGGTGATTTTAAAAACAACATGTACCGTGCATGGCTGAAGGAAATTGTATTACATGCACCTATTACACAGGGAACTGGCCCAGAGTTTTCTGGAAAATTCAATTTGCTTAGCTTTCTGATATGTGCTGCGTGTGCATGTCAGTCCGTGTATGAACATTAACATTCTGGATGACTGCCAACAGGAGTTAACATCAGCTTAAACTAATAATAATAGTATTATTAACATTTCTGTTGATATACTTGCATAAGAAGCCCCCTGCTAACATTTGCTTGATGTTTCATGAAAACTATGCAAAGAATTAATAATTCAAATAGCAGTCAACCTACTAAGAAAAAGAGTAATATGCAAACTTCAAACTGCTATCCGGGGCCAAGAAAACAGCCGAGATAAAGCTTCTCCTTTTACCTACCAGTAATGAAAAAACTGATACCTGCTGACAGTTTTTATCGTGTAAAAAATTAGCCATACAACAGATATTAGATATAAACCTGTTTGATGTTTGTTGTGCCACGATGGTCTGAACTTGTAGTATTGAAGGTTAGACATTTGCCAGCATGACATTAAACTGCTCGGAAAGAACAGCCGGATTGTTCTGGAAGTGTAGCCCTACTGTTGCAGCCTACTATTCGTTAAGTCTTCATAATAACTGGCTCAATTACAGTTTGTATTCCAATGAATGTCTAGCCGCCGTCTCAACCAATGCAATCCGATCCTTCTTCCCAAGTAGTTTATTGATTAAAGAATATTAAGATGATCTATAAATCTTAACTTTTCATGCCCTAAGGCTATTACAACCGGAAATGTTTATTTTTCCATTGGCTGAGTTCATGGGTGCGGGGCATATTGATATAGGGTTTTTCTGACTGGTTGGGGATACATTTCTAAAACTGTTCCAAGAGTTACTCATCCCAGGTGTGGCTTGGGGTCCTTTCCAGCAGCTTTATCAGCTCATCCCAAGGGAATTTTTGGGAAACGAGAGAGAAGTTCTTCCAAGAGCACTTCATGGTTATGGTCCTGTCACTATGATGATAGGCGAGACAATCGTCTTGTATATGAGTCAACTGCCTGTTATAGAGTCAAAGCAGGCCCGGTGTCAGACTTTAAGGGAGGAAGCTGTAATTAAGAGTTGAAGGTGTCTGCAGCAGACCTCAGCACGCTACGAAGAGCCTGCTTTCTGTCGTTCTGCATCATGCATTTCCAAATATTTTTTCCATAATTGGCAGTATTAGTAATAGGGCAAGAACTATGTCAGCGTTACGTTTTGTTCAGTTTAGGGGTTAGATGCTGTCCTGGGAACGTCCTGGTCTCCTCTTCCCTCGTGCAGGATCAGATGAATGACTGTTCAATGGGAATTAATGTGTTGCATTGGGTGGCTAAAGCCATGTGATCTGGATGATTTTCTTACTGGACTGGGATTCTCTCCATTGCCCGAGCTTGTCGCCTCATCTTTGGGTCCATCTGTTCCATCCTTTGGTGTAACAGTGTTGCCAAATCAACGAAAATATGACCGAAATGTAAACCAGGGATCCGACATGCCTGCATCTCCAAACGTTCTGTCGAATGTGAGAAGAGCCAAACTGACGTGTTTTTTTATCAAAAATTGCTTAACTGCTTTTGTTTTTGGCTCTTCAAAAAAATTAAATGGTAATTATATCTGAGCCCAGCCATTTTTTTTTATCATATTTGTTCCTTTTGTGTGAACAAGGTCCCATATGGTATCATAGGCTTTTGGTGGCTTCGATTGATGGCATATTTCTATACAGTTTGGACTCTTATCCCAGGTAATTTTTTTGACCCAAGACTTTATTCTGTTTGGATCGACCAATCTGTAAAGCAGCCAAAAACTTCATACCATTTGGGGGGGGGGGGGAAGCACCATAGTGATTAAATTACTGTCAAAATTGTTCAAATCTTACTTGGCCTCTCCTTGGTGCACTAATCACGTAAGCCTGTAAGCTCCTCACGTGACGTCGTTCTTCGCATTTTACAAATACTGTGATGCCCGCTATCTCCTGCAGTTTCGAGTTTCTAAAGTTATCATCCTAATATTTGGGATTCAAGTTTTTCCAATATTCAAAAGCCTGTAGGAACTCTTGCAATATATAAGAAAACTATAGGTGTCATTTTTTGTTAGATGAATGGATGTTAATACCTTGAACTTTTTGTTCAAAAACCTGTTACAGTTCTGGGGCCAGATGTCTGGCCTGTAGCAACTGGGGAAACTGGTTTGTGGGAAATGGATCGATGGCCTGGTTTGCTGGGCGAGGCCCTTGTACCTTAAATGTAGTTTTGTTATCTCAGTCTATTCTCTGGTTGCCTGAAGCAGGTTTGAGCAGAGTTTTTTTTCCAGTTATTTGGCTTTCAGGCATGCCTAACAAATGGAGTTCAAACGCCATGTGCATCTCCAGAGTAGATTTTCAAGAAAGTTTTTTTTATCCATTGAAACTCCAGCAGAATTTATTTATTTATTTATTTTTCCCAGAAGCAGAACCATAAGAGCAAATATCCACCTGGTGCTGCATTTTTGTAGCTCCTCTTTATGAGCCCTCCTCTGGGTTTTTGAAAGCTTGGGGCAGCGTGCATCACACCCTGGCAGCCCGGCGGGGTGTTAACAGAGCGTGCCGGCGAGTGCCGAGAGATCCCCTGTCACGCCGCGGTTCCGATGAAAGATTGCGCCATGTGCCTGTGAGAACCTGTCCTCAACCTGAGGTCCGTGGTGGTTTCGCTCTCAACATGTAGATCTGGGCCTTAACTCCCACCTCTGCCCGCTTGCCCGTCTCTTTTTGGAGATCGATATCTCCCAAGCCTCTGGGGTTGATGTGATGCACATCCTGTCATTACCGCCGTCCAATAATGGAAAGTCTCCCAGTGTTATCGTGTTTGTTCCAGCCGCAGAAAAGAGTTTTACACTTTACAGTGTGCATCATGTGTTATCATGCTGAAGCTCTGCAGTTTTGTCTGCTGGGTTTTTCTCCTCCCCGGACCCCCTCCCTTACTCCCTCCTTCCCTCCCACCCCTCACTTTCCGTAGGTGAAGTCTGGCTGCAGCAGGCTCCCGCGGATGGGAACTGGGGTGATTAGGGGTCAGAATTAACACCATAATTAAAAGGTCCCAACTTTTGCCTTGTGGCCTAAATCGTCTAATTGCAAATGAGTCCCATGTCAGTTGGGGGCGGGCAGCACCCACTGAATGTGCTCCAATCAGAACAGAGAAAAGAGTCTGAGGGAGCACTGCTTAAAAAAGACATTCTGTGTGGCAACACAAGAGGCCACCGCTGCTCTTCTCAGCGACATGCTCCCCTGTCAATAAGCCTGCGCCTGACAGGGGAGCATGTCGCTGAGAAGAGCAGATGTTGTTAGCATCTCCTAAGTAACTTGCTATCGAGAGTGTGCTAGGTAGACCATCACTAAACTGTCTGAAAACGTTCTGAAAATGCGTATAAATATAATCCTCGATTCTAATCGTTATGCATGTGCAGGCACAATTCGTATCTTGTTGGCAATCAGTTTAGATATTGTTCTCATTTCATTTTTTTGTTTAACCTGCTGTAACGGGATAGGATTTGATTTTTTTGATATGTTAGCGTGCTTTACTGGTGTAACGACAGCTTCATAGTTGCTAAACGCTTGCTAATATCGAATACACTGTTTTACAAGATTATGTATGGCTAGTTAGACTTCAGTTAGCTGCTAAAGAAAACCTTTTTGTATATTTGTACAATCCCGTGTGCCAGTGTCTCGCTAAGTCTTGCTCAGCATCGGGCTCTGCTTCCTGTTGTTGAGAACCGTGAAGGTGTCTAACCAGTATGATCCGGTTTCTAGTGGATTGGGTCTGAGCTAATGCTGAGGCGTGGGTGAGAAAAGCCCCGCACCTTGAAGAGCCCTACATGTTTGCTCACACCTCTGTGGTTCTTGGCCCATGCTGGGCTTCTCGCCTCTCCCACACCCCGTGCACCCCTCAGAACGAGGGGCTATGGGATGATCCGCCGTGGCGGTTTGTCACCTCTGACTTGTTACCTTTCACGTCTCCCTGGGCACTGGGGTGAGAGTCCCTCACTTGCTGACCAGCATCTGGGGGGGGATTGAGGTCCTTACCAGCTTTCTGGAAGGTGACATCCTAAAGATGGTATGTGTCGATGTCACTGTTCCACTAGAACGCACCCCTGTAGAGTGGCAAAATTTCCTGCGACATAACTGATTTTAGTTGGCGAAACTGCAAAACATGATCTGCTTAAATTCAAGGCAGCTGGACTCGACAGGGATCCGTACAACTTACCAAAGGATCAGTGGACCATGGACATTGACATGTTGCCAGTAATGGGTTCCCTGACAATGTATTTTTCTAGAAACTTTTAAAGTTATCTGACTGTCTAAACTTCCTTGGAAAACTGGTTTTATCTGACTATCACCCACTTTGCTTTTAGAACAAAGACTCATCACTATGGATGTTTAATAAATGTTGACAAAAACGTTACATTTACACAAAATATAAATGAATGATGCTAAATATATTTGAGTAGTCAATACAGTACATAACAAGGTAATTACCCAAAAATCCAACAGAACTGACACAAACTGACAGCTGCAAATCCGCATTTCAGAGTCTAGGTTCACACAACAGCCCCTTCCAATTTTAGATGTGCTTTCGTGGCATTCAAGCTGAACTTGAGTGCTACTGTGACATCATGTGGATACCCTCTATAGGTATATGTAACTGGAAGTTTAATAAAATATTTTCCCTGCTATGTGATTGCCTTTTAATTTAATATTTTATTGAGCGATGTGTAGTATTTCCAAAGAAAGCATCAATTGATGACCACATCGGCATTAATACCTGTATTTCGGGGTAGAAGTTCTTCAACAGAGACGTGCTGTAGATATCAGGCTTAACTACATGCCAAAATAAATAGCATTGTATACATTAATAATGTTTACCTTCAGAGTCAAGATAGATTCTTCCAGGAGGATGGTTTGTTTTGTGGAATAGTCTGGGTTACTTAATCCAGATGTAACCGCTCACGTTACCCTGAGTTCAGCAGTTCAGCAGCAAAATAATACCATTGAATGTGGAGCCGGCACTCTGGAAGAGGGGCAGTGACCAGTCAGCTCTTGTTTATCCAGTCCCTTTAAATGAGTCACATCTGTAGAGGGGCACGCTGGTTATGCACGGCAAGGGAACGTCTTCATTTTTGATGACCATGATGCCTTTTTTTTGCCATTTGCACAAGCATGGGTACAGATGCACGGGAATGCTTCATTTTTGGCGTATCCCGTCATGCTCTCCTTTGAGACACACAGACGCATGAGAGTGAGGCTTGGGGTCCGAGGGCCGGCCAAATATCCCGCTTCCCTGGAGCAGTTCGGCAGGTTAGGCTCCGGTGCCCAGCTGCCACTTGCTGAAGCGGGGAAATCATCCCAGGACTCCAATGGCAGATTGCAAACGGGACCAGCAAGCATACAACCCTGGAAAAAAATTTGAGACCACTCTATATTTTTAAACAGACTTTGTAAATTTGTAAAATTTGTAAATCCTGGCTAAATCCTGGTTCTGCTAGCAGAAGGCTATGCTATGCAGCAGGTTGCTTCCAGGTTAAAAATTTCTAAGCAGTACGAAAGAATAAGGTGAAGCAGGAGACACTGGGAATGACCAGAAACTTGCCAGGTAGAGGGCAGAAGTGACTTCCTAATGCCAGAAATGACCGTTAACTTATCCAACAGGTTCTCATGAATCGTAGGATGGCATCAAGTGACCTTCAAAAGGAATGGGAAACATTAAGTGCAGGTGTGAAGTGCACTGCTAGGACAGTTCATATCAGGCTCCTAGAAGCAGGACTCAAGTCCCATAATGCATTGAAGAAGCCCTTTATTAATGAGAAACAGAAAAACAAGGCGGCTTTTTGCAAAAAAATAAATATTTATTCACAGTTGCACACCCATAAATTGAGAAATGTGTGAAACAAAAAATGTTGTGGTCTGAATTTTTCTCCAGAGCTGTATATGGATGAGGGATGGCTGTAGAGGACAGTATTTGCAGGCCTGCTTTTGACCCGTCTCTCCGACCCGGTCTCCCCCCTTCCAGGTAACTTCCTGGAGTTCCTGGAACCGGTCAACAACATCACAACGCTCCAGGGACAAACGGCTACCCTACACTGCAAGGTGCTGGGCAACCCCAAGCCCAACATCAAGTGGCTGAAGAACGACGCGCCCGTGGTCCAGGAACAGGGCCGCATCTCCATCCGCAAGACCGAGTCGGGCTCCAAGCTGCGCATCCAGGACCTGGACACCACCGACACGGGATACTACCAGTGTGTGGCCTCCAACAGCATCAAGGTTATCTCTGCCACCGGGGTGCTCTACGTCCGCCTTGGTAAGGACAGAAAAACTCATATCTCCGTCTCTTTATGCTTTTTCCAGAATTCCCACAAACCCATGTGTTATTTCTGTTAGGTTTTCAATGAGTTAAACAGAAACAAACTTAGGAGTTTAGGTCTGCAGAACCCGAAACCCAGACAACCTCTTGGTGCTCGTACATTTAGAGCTGGTTTTCGCCCCAGTTGTAGTAGATTTTTCTGCAGCCTCACCTGCTCCTTGCAGAATTTGAGGTTCAACCAGAATCCTCTGCACCATCTATCGCACTTCGACTTCCATGTCGACTAGATTCTGGTCGTCTAATGAATCATAAGCTTTGTTATAATGGGGATATGCCAAACCCCCCCCCAGCTAGTGGTCATAGAGAAGAATTGTGGCATTCACCATTGCAGGCGTGTTTTTATAAAAACCAGTTATACTCCATCAATGAGCTCGTATTTTCTTTCCTACCCGTCTTTGCTGTTATTTGAGAAAATCACGGCCGCCAACAGCACGGGACAGGGGCTGCTTCAGTGTTTAGTGTCGTCATTTGCAGAAGTGTGTGTTTTTCTCTATTGATTTATTGAAGGCTACCGGTATAAATCTTCATCCCCCTCCAGAACAGGCCGCCTTATTTCAGCAGAAGCGAATCTCAGTGGGTTTTTATAATGATAATTACCAATTTCATGGTTTAAAAAGTAGTTATATCCTGTGACTATACATTGCATTTAAACATTTCTCAGTTTTTATCTTTATTTTATTTATTTTTTTAAGAATCTGCTGATTGATTGTCCTCTAAGCAAGTCCACTTTGTCACTTGACAGATTTTCTCATCAAGTGCAGCGTTCACACTGCCAGAATCACTCAGTAATAACTCCCCAAAAACATAGTACAGGAGACTATCTACAAAACAACTAAGCTAGAAGCTTCTGGATGGACTTGGGAGTCCGCATGTTGGAGCTGGTCCAGTGGCTCTCTGTTCTACTATGTGGCCAAGCCATGGCGTGGTGTGTGAGAGATTTGGGGTCCAATTTGAGATGGGCCCGATTCTGCTCTGTAACTCTGCTCCAGATCGTCCTGCTTGCCAGCTGCCCAATGAAAAGGCTTGTCATTTGCTCAACTAAAATCACTTTATCTGGGGCCCAGCAAATACTCCCATTAGACTCTTCACTTGTTCCCAAGGGTGCTTTGATGCAGTCAAATCAGTTTTTTTTCCTCCCAACCCGGTCCTCAGGGATGCCCCAACAGTCCATGTTCTTGCTCCCTCCAATCCCCGGGGGCAAAAACGTGGTCTGTCTGGGGGTCCCTGAGGACTGTGCTGGGGGGGAAAAAAAAAAACTGATTTAATGCACGTGCTTACCCCGCCTGAAACCCCAGGGCCTCCGCTCTCCCCCTGACCCCTCCCTTGTTGGATAACTACACCATCATAGAAAGTAGTACGGAGGCCTCTGGCAACTCAAATAGCCCCGTCTCTGCTTGTTCCAATCAAAATTAAGTACCTGAGTCACAGTTTTCACCATGATAATACCACTCTAAATGAATCTGATCTCTCTGCAATAGCATGTCTTTACCCCTGGGGGGGCGCCAAGTGAGGGGAGGGTCGAGTGCCATGACAAGGTCGCCTTTCGTGTTTCAGAAAAGCGTTAATGACACTAAGCCCCCGCTCTGAGAATCTGTCACCCTAATCCCCACGCATAGTTATTTAGACTGTAATTATGTGCTTAGAAATGAAATGTTAGGCCACTGGAGTCAGGAGAGAGGGGCAGCACCGCGCGGCATTCATGACTCCTTTCTTCATGTATGAAACACGCTCTCTCTCTCTTTCCTTCCCCAGGTCAATCGCCAACACATGGACCAGATGACCCGTAAGTAGAGAGTGTGTGTGTGTGTGTGTGTGTGTGTCTCTCTCTCTCTGCTCTTTGACATTGTCATTTAACCAATTAGGGCAATTTGGGCACTTTTTGTAAATTGCACTATCAGGAGGTTTTGCTAAAATACTCATTCCATCTTAACGGCTTTATGGATTAACGGAGAGCTGGGAAAACTCAGACATGCTGAGGGGAACAATCTGTAAAGCCTTTTAAATGTAACAATTATTAATGACTAATTGAAGCAGTGAATGCCTTCAGAAAAGTGCCTTCATAAACTCTGCCAACCATAAAGTTCATAGCTAGTATTAACACTGTATTATACACGATTATAATTAACTGAGTACATGACAAAAGAAAATGGTTTAAAAATGCTGTTGTTGGTACTTCTCCAGATTGCAGAGATAAAATACTGATTGTAGGATAAGGACATTTTTTTCCAGGTTGTGTTTAATTTAAACACTTACACAAACACTGGCGCTGTGAGTTCTGAGACATGATGTATCGCTTATACGTCGTTGTCTTAATCGCCTCCCACGACTGGCCAGTTGTGGGCACAGGTCTGCTGCTCGTGAATGGGTCGTTAGCAGTGCTTTTCTTGCTAAGTAGAGCCTGTTATTGACCTCTTACCATTGTCTGTTTATAGTTCTGGGGGTTTACCAAATAGTTTAGGTTAAGTTCCTTGCTCAGGGGTACATCAACGTTGATCCTTGAGCTCGATTTGTTGTCTGCACCCTGGCAAGCCTAGAATTTGCGAGTGAGATATTGGTGGGGTTTTACAGTTGACCAGTAATGAATATTGTAGGTTCACGTGCGGTGAGAGCATGGCTCTCTGTTTTTCTTGGAAATGTTTGTCCCCAGAGCTGTGTTGTGTTTCAGGGTCGCTGCTGTTCCGGTGATCGTCTTGCCAATAAACAATCATGTTTAATGTAAGGATAGACTTTAAAGTAAAACACTGATGGGTGCCAAAATGTCTATGCTACACCCATGAGTGACAACTAATAATAAATAACATAAGTCATCAGAGTTTGGACCCAATTACTGTTTATAGACTTTAAATTTTCAAATTAAGTTTTAACATAGTAACACCATACTGTTATTAAACATACATCAGACAGAAATTGTGCATCACATAACATGCATCTGCAGTCTGGCAGATAAGGAGCTCCAGGTGCTTCACCTAAGGCTTGCATCTCTTCTCCTATTGCACCTCTGTGGTCCTCACCTCCTGTATCTTCTTGCACCTGGACTTGAGGCCTTCCAAGGGTTCCTTTGTTCCTTCTGGGTTCTGTCCCTTTCTGGCAGACAACACAGAATTTGGGGTTAGGGGGGCATTAGTGGGTTCAAGGACGTAGGATTGAGTGAGGGGGGGGGGGGGTGGTTGGTGGACAGACCCTTGGTTTTATGAAGGTGCAGGCAGGTCCCGCTGGAGACCCTTGTAGGGCAAACAAAAAGGCTATTCTGTCGCAGGCTGGCTTCTGGCTAATTTCTCGACGGGCTTCCCAACCCTGGCAGCCTCCCTGTTTGGGAAACGGAACATGCGACCGACTCTTAATTGTTCCCTCATAAGTTAAATAAATACCATGGTGTTATAAGGGGCATAATGAAAACAGCGAGTGCAGGCCGGGGTTAGGTGCGTGCACACAGGAGCGGGGGAGGGGGAGCTGATCGTTCACATGACTTATTTTGTTTCTCAGTGAAACAGAGACAGTCGCAGCACCTCAATCTGTAATTGACAACTTCATTACTGAACACACAAAACAGATTTATACTTTTCCTGTGCTTAACAGTGCATAGTAACAGCAGATCTTCTGGTAGTAAGACTGAATTTAAAGCGGGATTTATCTGACCTGGAGCATATAGCCATGGGTATAGTTGGTCAGTCATTTGGGGCAACTTTACGGCCTCAGTTTTAGCTGAAGAGAGCCTGTGCTTGTTTACCACAGTCTCCTAGAGATTGCCAGCGTCAATTAGTGTTCAACGCCACCTTGATTTGCGGAGATGGTCGTGTGTAAACGGCTCACAATCATTCCCAGACTCGGTCAGCCGCCAGGCTCAAACTGGGGCCAGATGGGATCTCCATCCGAGTGCAGCCAGCCAATCGCAGGGCGGCAGGCCTGTTGCAAAATGGAAAGTTCTTTTGAGGAGAGAAACAATAGATCTTTGACTACAGAAAATTGTCCCATTAGAGAAGTTTGCAGTTTTTTTTTCATATATATATATATATATAAATTTTAAACGTCTAGCCCCAAACAGTGATGCTTAAATATGCTGATGCTTAAAAACAGCCTGGGAATGAAATCAGACCCTATGAGTGCATCATCTTGAGTGTACCGCTCTGATTTGCTGGGGTCTAGAAGTTCATCGGCATCCATCGCTGCGTCGTACTCCAAGCCCGTCTGATACGTTATCCCTCCACCCCCCAGTTCAACTGCGTACCTGCGGACTGGTCCTCCAGTGGGCCTGATGGCCCTAATGGTCATAGGCCCCAATAAGCTCTTGTCATAAATTCCAGATGGCAGGAATGCCTTTGTATCTCCCCCTGATTCTCCCTGTGCGTCAGCCCCCCCCCCCCACCCCCCCCGTCTCACAAACCGCTGCCGCTTTTGGCCGTCCTCCTCACAGCTGTGTGTGCGCTCCTGGGACCACCACTGCCCATGAAAGGAGCGCTCCGAGCGGCCCAGCAGTCCCACTGCCAGGGCGATGTGCCTCCACGTAGGTAGTAAAGATGTCAGAGACTCGCGTCCATCTCTTGGCTCCTAATCGTAATTTCGCTCTAAATGGAATCTCCGGCCGACTTCGTGGGCAATCGTTTGACTAGTAAAGAATAATGTTTGCCTTGTTTATCCTTCATGGAGGCAAGTGACTGATTTATTTAATTCTAATAAAGTATTTATTTAACATGCAGATATATGCCCCCCCCCCCCACCATTGTTGATTCAGTATTGCCACCTTGTGGTGGGTATGGAAGTCTGCACATTTGTTACTGGATTTGTTTGACTCTTCTAAACAAAACAAAGCTTCTGTTTGTTTTTGAGGAATTGATGCTGATGGTGTGACACTGTTGCTGGCGTGTCCCCAGCAGTGACTACTGGCGAAACAAATCGGAAATCAAGGATTTTTTTTCTGTCAAAATGGTGTTACTCTGTCATGACACGGGGGGGGGGGGGACAACAAGAGAATGCTTTTTTGGTCTGTTGGAATGGGGCCTAAAATAGGTTCCTGTGTTAGGCCCACTTTGCAAGTCGGGTCTCTGTGCCCCCGTCACCCACACTGAACAAACGCTCCTCTGTTCGGGCTCTCGTGCGCACGCTCAAAGTTTACTGGGACCTTGGGGCAGCTGCCCTGCACCCGGCCAGGATTTCACATTGGCACCACATGCTTAGGCCTCGTTTTCAGTAAAATGAAAGCTGGACAGGCTCTTGTAAATAGCGTCTGAAACTAAATCTGGGCTCAGGTTTCCCTTTTTCCCTTTCCGACTCTCAATGGATATTTTAAATCCCCGCAAATTAACGTCAGGCCGGGAGAGTGTGTCCAAACACGCGGATTTTTAGCACAGCTTGTCTTGGACGTCACAGATAAACTAGGTCTCGGTTTTGCTTTGCTGGACTTTGGAAACCGCAGCTTGTAGCTGGAGTCGCTCTTACGGTCCTGAATGCTCTTTGCATAAAAATGGTTTCCTGGATTCTTTCGCTGGAGATGGGACTTCAAAACGGCTGGAATCGAGAGCCATAAAAAAAAAAAACTGAATGCAGCAGGGAGTGTGAACCGTAAAGTGTACACATAGAAGACAGCAGGGATTGTAATCCCTAATTATTCTTCAAAATGTACATTAAAACATCTTTGTATATATATGCTTATATAAAATTGGGCTCAGGTTAAGTCCCTCCATCATCGATTCCACCTTTGCAGATTGCAAAGTAAATCGAGTTATTGTGAAGTTACACTCTTCAAATGTAACCTCATAAAAAATGTCCCTGCCGTCGGTTTAAAATGGGCAGAATGATTACCACATGTGACTCCAGAAGAAATGCTGGTTCAGGCGGTGACAGCTGTCGTGGCAAAAGGAAGAAAAACAACTGTGTGAGAATGCAGAGTAAATATTCTGACCATATTTAAAATGCTTCTTTAAAAGAGAAACACACAGACAGTTACATTTCCTCGTTTTGTTGCTGCAGTCGTTGTCTGTTGTTGTTTCTTGAGCCGATGTTTGCATCGAATGTGACAAAATGGCGTCCTTGTTTGAAAGACCTCCTGTAGCCTCCGGCCCTTGAAGATGGGGCCCATTTTTCCATGGCTGGCGTTTTGTTTGAGTCTTCACGACCCCTAAGACCCATAACAAAAGCATGCTGGTTTAAGTGCGACTTGAGATTTACCAGTTGCTGATACCCCTGGTTGTGTTTACAGTATGCCTGGGCAAAGCAGCAATTACAGAGGCCCAGCCAAGTCCTTTGTGCCTGTCGCTAATTTATTTTTGCATGACATCTTGCATTACGTTGGCGTTTATCCAGATTTCCCTCACTTTCCCTAAAAACCGAATGGACTGTTGTTATTTGTTGTTCTGCATTATAACTACTAGTTGTTGTTTTTTTTGCTCGTCTTTTGCTACTTTGTGGTTTTATTTCCCTTTCTGTGATGGCAGAGCTGGCCTGAAGTCAGCGTTGACTTTGGGCGTTTTTCAACTGTACCAAGTACTTCAGGAAAGTAACAAAAGTACAGTGCAAGGTGTCATTCAGTGCAGTGAATGACATCGCAGCACGAGGCGGGATATTTTGTACTGAATTTGAAAAATGGCTGTAGTACATTATACGGCTAGATAGAGAAAATTTCAAGGCGGCGTTTGTATTGTGTGTCAGTGACAGGCTATTTGCATATACAATCGACAAAGAAAGTGTTTCAAGTCCCACCCCAAAATACCAAACTTTGGTAGTCAATGAAAAAGCGAAAGTACCAAAAGTACTTGGTGCGGTGGGAAAGCGTCCTTTGGCGTGTTTTGTGATACCCCCCCCCCCCCCCACACCAGAAACGTGTTCTCAAGACACCTATTGGTCATTGTGTACACACACCATGTCGGCCGAGATGCTGGGACGCACACGGCCCCATATGATGTCATCCAGGCGGCTGATGTCATGCTTGAGTGAAGAGGGACTCACCAGACATGTTCCTAACATGTCCTGGACTCTGGATTTATTCAGGGAGTGCTGGTATCCCATCAAGGCAAAGGGCCACCCTGTCAGTTGGGTGCTCTCCCCCCAAGGACTGTTTAGTTTCCAGTTACCTTTTCGGGAGGTAGCCTCTGGTTCAGGCTCCCAGTCCAGCTCCTGTCACCATAGTGAACAATTTTACCAGAGGGGGGAAACTACCAGCTGCTCTTTCTTTCCTTCTGTATCTCGTTGTCCTGCCCAGTTACGCCGTCCACGCTGCTAACATGGTAGCATTAGGGGTATGTCATCCATGGGTTTTTTTTTTGTGATAGTCACTCCTAGAGCTGGAAGGGTTTAGCGGAAAGTCTGGGACACGAAGGGTTTGGTGGCCAGTGCTCCGTCGACGTTGGCAGCATGCAGGCTTCGCTTCACGTTAAACTCCCCGTTCCCTTCTCAGTCGGTGTCTTTAAGCACAGCCTCTAAGATTTTCCCTACATCCTTGCAACTTCCAGTTTTCCGCCAGATCGCCTCCACTCCGACTGCCTGCCGAGAGGCTCGTGAACCGTGCCTTGGCCCAGGGCCTCGCAATCCTGCCCACGCTTCCCCTGCACTGGTCATCCCCATCACCGAATGGGATTTCCGTGCAGTAACGTGAGTTATGGCCAGTCAGAAACACCCCGTCTGCCAGCCACGTAGAAAAAGGGGAAACTCTCCAGAACGTTCTCCTCCAGGGAATGCTCTTGCTTGCTGGACTGCAATGGCAGACTCGGACCCCGGCTGTGCCTGCATTTGGCATTCCCCACTCTCACATAGCCCATGTGCTCTGGCCTGGATCGTTTGGCCTGGTCCTCTCTCGTCTTTTTTCAGCGGTTCAGTGCTTTCTGTTTTAGCAGTTCCCTCAAGACCTATAAAAGAGAGCTTTCTTATGCTCATGGGACTTTTACTTACACAAAATTGTTCTGAGGGCAGGAGGAAAAAAAATGATTGATTCAGTGAAATAACCAATCAGATTGTAGAGGAGGTGGGTCCAAGCCAATCAGATGTCTTGGACCCACCTCCTCTACAATTTGATCTCTCTGAACCAATCTTTTTTTTTTTTCCTTCTGCACTCCAAATATTTTTGTGTCAGCAAAACTTCCATGAGCATTTTATATGCCCAAGTGGGCATATAAAATATGCCAAAGACCAAAATATATGCCAAAGACCAAAAATAAACGCACCAGGCCAGTCGTAAGATGACATTTAAACTGCAATGTCAAAGAAAAGAGAGACCCTTTGGTAGTGCAGAGGTCCACTGGTTTTTGCTCTTCTCTTACGATGTGTCTGGCTTACTTTGACATCAAGTGTAGTATGGGTCTGCAACTGCCATTGTCTGGAAAGCTTGCATGATGAACTCTTAAGGGATCAAAGCTATATAACATCCGCCACAATCATCCGGTCCTCCTTGAGGATCGAAGAACAGGAAACATGTAAGAGGTTGTGGCACATTTTTAAAATAAAATGTTACCTGCAGAGTGTTACGTTAAATCATTGCCGGCTTGAGGGTCCTTGGAGAGCATGACCTTAAGGAAGTAAAAAGATAATAAAAATCTTGGCCCAAGATTTTCCCCAGTAGTGCAGAGGGTCCCTGCAGCCTTGAGCTCATTACGGAGATTCTACTTTCACACCATCTAAACAGGCAGGGCTGCTGGAGGTGCTTATTGCTTAACAGCATTTCTCCTCTTTAAACGCAATTTGTTGTGCGCCAAAGTCACACTAATTGCGCCTCCAGTTCACTCCCGCGGTTTGAGCGGATGACGTCAAAGTGCACTGGAAGGCGGACCAAGAATAACACTCCTCCAGCAACTGCCACAGCACAGAAGGGGATCTCGGGGTCATTTGGGTCATGGGTTTGTTTGGTACTTTCAGAAAAATCGAACGTGAGCTCAGTATGATGGATTCCAGGCTTGATCTCCAGTTCTGCTCCCCCTGGAGTTTTCCCATGTCTGTGACTGAGTGAGTGTGAGGTGATGATGTACTGTGTATTTGAGCGTATTTTATAATAATGCAACAGACTTACGAAAGGACTAGATGGATAACTTGGAATCTGGTCTTGGCAGGACCCAAGAGAAAGGCTTCTGCCAGCCGTACCGGGGCATCGCCTGCGCTCGCGTCATCGGGAATCGCAGCATCTACGTGGAGTCGCTGCAGATGCAAGGGGAGAGCGAGAACCGCATCACAGGTGGGTGCCCCCTTGCCTGCGGACTTCGTGGGTCACATGACGCGGGTTCCCAGGGATTGACTGATGACTCGTGCTTTCTGAAGAGGAACGTGGGACATCTTATGGTTCACAGATGCATTATGAAAAATGATTCCGTCTCGTTGGGACGTTACTCGGCAGGGATGGGATGAAGAAACGGGAAAGATGAGAGATTTAAAAAGCCATTTCTGCTTCAACACACGGGGAAATACACAAAGTAAGAAAGGGAAAGGGATTCAGTCGGGAGTGAGCTGAGGTATCAGGGTCTGAGGGGGATTTTGGGGGCCAGAGAAAAATAAAACTCGACCCTGTATAATTGTTAAGGCACCCATGAAGTGAATGACCCTGCCTGTCATCAGACTCCAGAATGTTCTTACTCCGCCCTCTACCTTAAATAGTGCTTTCAAACCAACACCTGAATCTGTGAGATCTAAATTGGGTTAGATGTATCAGCGGAGACTGTCAGACTTGTGTGTCAGGTAGTTTTTGTGTGTGTCTTCATATACATACAGGGAGTGATACTCCAGGACATAATTACGTTACGTTTGACGGAGGACGGAGACTGAAACCTCCCCCAAAGCCCTCTCCTTGGAAGACCTAATACAAGTCCATGGAGAACATCAGACAGATGTTCAGGGTGATGTTTGATGGGCTACCTGTAATTCCAGCTGGGCCCTGTAGCTTACTTTGGTTTCCACCAAATCCTTTTTCAACACCTCATGGCATCAGTACAGTGTTTTGTTTCTTCCTGTGACTGAGAGGACCTGCTCGGGTAACCAATCCCCCCTTTCAGAAGACTGTCCCGCAGTAAATCCACAATAAAACCCACTTATGTCTCTGGTAAAGTGAATGCTGTCCTCCTTTTGACTAAAACCAGTAGCCCGTTGAGTTAGCTTTTGCGTCTTGGACCCTTCTGGAAGCCGTTCCTCTACAGGAGTGTCTTTCAGCCTTCTCCTCACAACAAAATGTGAATGGGATATTCTTTTAGCCTTTGACGGTAACATTATCTTTTTACATGGAGAACTTTTTTTTAATACCTTTGGCATCTATGACTGCTGCTGTCAGGGTAAAGATACAGCTGTAATGCCCACATCCTGATGCTTTTCAGCTCAGTGGCTTAAAGTTGCTTTTTGAAAGCTTTCAGAAATAGCGGCTATCCTTTGAACTTGTATGTTTTGTGAGCAGTAAATAACTTCATCTTTACCATTTTTGAACTCACCTGTAAACAGCTGGTCTCATTTACACGACTGCAGCTGTTGACAGGATAATACAAATGCAATCTGTTTATCTCCAGCAAATTTAAACTTGACCCCAGCTGCTCCCCCAACCCTACAATCTTTCCTTAATTAAAAATGTAAAATTTGATTGAACTGAGATCTTTACCTGCACCTGTCATAACATCTGTAACATAGATTCAACCAAGTTAACAGTGATCTGAGTTCTGGTTGGTTGACATCTAAAATGGTGCAGATTTATTTAGTTTTACTTGTGTAGATTACAGGAAGACTGCTGAAATATGAAGTATTTATCTGCCTGCAGAAAGCTGTATTTTTTTTTGTCTGGAACACAAATGTTGATGCTTTTGTTTATGGGTTTTGTGTTCTTGAGGTTTTCAGGCTTTGTTTAGGAATAATTGCATTTTGAATTTTTGAGTTTAAATGGGAAGTCAGAGTCCATACAGATGAGAATGTTGGTGTGTATGTATAGCATCCATAAACACTCCTTAGGTTTAATAACTTTCATTCAACTATTTCTATGGCACAAAAACACTGAAAGCTCCAGTCGTATGACATCACTAAGAGCAAAATGTGCATTAAATTATACACTTGCTGCTACGCTGGCTTACATTAAATTGTGTAATTCATTTTACGTACTCATGTCATATTTCTTAGACTTTATATCCATAATATGTACTGGAAAGACAGACTGTTCTGGCAGAAAAAAGTCACCAAAATATAATACTATAAATTTATGTGGTACATAACTGCTTGGAAAAATATTCCAGGAAAACTTTTAGTACAGACTAGGGCCATTTCTAACTTCATTAAAAAACAAACTTTTATTGTTATCTGGAATGTAACAGTGTAATTAAAGAATTCCTTGATTGGTTCTTGCTGTTGTCATTTCATTTGTACTTGGCATTTGTGTGGGACGAGTTTCCTAGATGAAATGTGCCAATGCAGTTACTGTAGATTTATTCATCATCTCCATCCATTTCTTGTTGCCGTTCCAAATTCAGAAGCAGTTGGAGTTTATTTGACATAATTGTGTTTTATTTGAAACATATATAACAATTATTTATATATAAAACTTAAATGCATTACAAAATCAAGCTCAGTTTTTCAGTCTGCGATGCTGGGATTTTTGGGTATTAAACATAAGCTTGTATTTAATTTGTGGTGTATAATTTATACGCGAAGGTTCAGGGACACGCAGGAGTTTTTCCAGGGGCAGGTGCTGGACTGCGGTGGGGGGGCCTCCTCCGTACCAGTGATCGAAAAGTGAAGAGGGGCACTCAGGATCTCAACAGGGAGGCTGAGCAAATCAGTGCTATATTACTGTTGTCTGTGTTGAAATGGTCTGAAATCATACAGTTGCATGGTGGAATGGGCAGTGCAATGAGTATTTTGCTTGTATGCATTTTTAATAACTGGCAGTTGCCACCATCACGCTTCATGTCTTTTAATACTGAAATGACTCATGGCTTCCATTCCTACAGCCGCGCTGACCATGATCGGCACATCCACGCACCTGACAGACCAGTGCTCCCAGTTTGCCATCCCGTCTTTCTGCCACTACGTGTTCCCGCTGTGCGACGAGGGTGCCAGGGGGGCGCGCCAGCGGCAGCTCTGTCGAGACGAGTGCGAGGCGCTGGAGAGCGACCTGTGCCACACCGAGTACGACATCGCCCGCAGGAACCCACTTATTCTCATGCAGCTGGACCTGCCCAAATGTCACCTACTGCCCCACCCCAGCTCGCCCGACGCCGCCAACTGCATGCGCATCGGCGTGCCCAGTGACAGACTTGTGGCATGTAGGTACCCCAACAGAGTCTGCGGAATTCCTGCCCGTGATGTAAAAGGTCATGTGACCTTGTCTTCCCAGAGCCAGCCAATCACAAACACAGGAAATTATCTTTTTTCTTATTTCTCTTGTGAAATATTTTAATTTCTACCAAATATGTAATTTTGCTGCTAGTGTGACCACACACAAAGATTCAGGCATATAAAAAATGTTTTAAGGATTTGCTTGGTCTGCCTCAGGAGTGTTGTGAGAGATGTACGGAAAGGGAGGGACTAAGTCTTTACTCGGGGGGGGGGGTGCGATTTTAATGAAAATGAATGAGAACACATAATTTAAAGCAGCGTTTCTCAGCCTGCTTCTTGGGGTCCCCCTCCGGGGGGGGGTTTGTATTTTCGCTTCTCCCCAACTCCCTGTCAGACACTGATTTACACTAATTACTGTACATTCATTCGGGGGGGCTGAAGTCACCCTTGGCACTAGCTGCATTAAATATGGGATAAATCAGACTCAATTTCTTTTGTTTTATTTTTGAGATTGCGCTTGTTTAGTATTGCTTTTCCAGTGTAGCCTGCGAGACTCCTCACTTTGACTCTGTGTGAAAGATTCTCCCACAGGTCACAACTGCTACAATGGCAGCGGTGCAGACTACCGGGGCACCGTCAGTGTCACCAAGTCAGGCTATCAGTGTCAGCTCTGGAGCGAGCAAAACCCCCACACCCACCGCTTCTCATCCGTCGAGTTCCCGGAGCTGAGGGGGGCTCACAACTTCTGCCGCAACCCCGGGGGCCAGATGGAGGGGCCCTGGTGCTTCACACTGGACAAGCACGTGCGGGTGGACCTGTGTGATGTGCGACCGTGCAGTGAGTGCCATTCTCAACCAGTTCGTCAGTCTGAGATGCAGCTAAGTGACTAAGAGGGGGGTGGGCTGTGGTTTAGCAGGTTAGGCATCCATTTCTTTGATCAGAAGGTCACCAGTTTGAATCCCATGTTCGGCCAAATAGTCCGATTTCCTTAAGCCCCTATAACAATACAAACAGTACAGTTTGGGATCTGTGCCCACATCCAGAAGGTTGTTGGTTTGAATCCCATGTTTGGTAGAGTAATCGTATCATGTAAAGCACCTTGGTGCTATATAAAAATGAATTGAACAGAGTTTAGGGTGGTAGTGTCTACAGTATCTTTGTGTAACTGAACATCGCAGAGTTTGACTAACCGGAACAGGAAACATGATTTATTGCTACACAACTCCACATTATCCATTAGAACCAAACTCAGTTGCCACTTTATGAAATATACCTGACTGATACTGTGTAGGGCCCTCTGTTCCCTCCAGAGCTTCTTCAGAGGTGCCTAGAGAAGCCATTCTACAGAGCACTATCATACTATATCTCAGTAATGAGGTGTTTTCAGCAACAGAAATTCCATTCTGTGTAAACTCTAGATACTGTACTGCATGGAATAGTAACTGCCTACATTACATGCCATTCTAATCTCATTTTATCCAAAAGGTGCCTGAGCCTCTTGCTCCTGCTGTATGTATTCAGCTGCAGCCATGTGATTGGCTGTTTTGGAGGAGCAGGTCATTTATGTTAATGAGCAGGTCAACATAATAGGCTGGCCACTGAGTGCATATAGCTCATGTCACATGGGTGTCGTGTGATGTTCTGACAGCGCCCCCTGAGAACCTGAAGAAGGAGATCCTGTACATCCTCATCCCCAGCATCGCCATCCCCCTGGTCATCGCCTGCCTCTTCTTCCTGGTATGCATGTGCCGGAACAAGCAGAAGGATTCGTCGGACGCACCCCCCTGCCGGCAGCTCACGGCTTCGCCCAGCCAGGACATGGAGCTGCCCCTCCTCAACCAGCACAAGCACCAGGTACCTGCAGCAAGGGGAGGTGGGGTGGATGATCTTAAGTGGTATTTCTCCAAAAAATGCTTTGATGATGGTCCAGCTCGTTTGAGTAGTGTGATTGTTCTGTACCGTGCCCAGACCCGGTTCAAGAGGTGGGTCAGGGCACTATTCAGTTGGACTTGGATGTGGTATGTATCTAGTGCGCTTGCTTACTGTGCCTGAGCACAGAGCACGGACATGACGTCAATAATGTATCTGGAGACAATGTGCTTGGATGTTACAAGGCAATGGGGCCAAGAGCAAGGGCTCCCTCAGAAGCCTACAGAAAGTGAAATTGAATGTGCTATGGAAATAGAAATAGAATAACGGATTTGATCTTAACACTTGCCACACATATTCCTAATTCATCTGTTAATTTTTAAAGTTCCAGGTTAAATTTTCCACAAATTTATTGATGATACGGGATTAGGTAAAAAGTATTTTAGGTGAAGAAATAACTCTAACCAATGAATTTTTTTTCTAGCCCAAGCTGCGAGAGATCAACCTGTCAGCTGTACGTTTCATGGAGGAGTTGGGAGAGGACCGCTTTGGGAAGGTCTACAAAGGTCATCTGTACAGTACAGCACCTGGCGAACAGACACAGGTGGTCGCAATCAAAACGGTGAAGGACAAGGATGAGGGAACATTACGGGAAGAGTTCCGACACGAGGCCATGCTCAGGTCGCGCCTCCAGCACCCCAACCTAGTGTGCTTGCTGGGCGTGGTCACCAAGGAGCAGCCAATCAGTATGGTCTTCAGTTACTCTGGCCATGGAGACCTCCACGAATTCTTAGTCATACGGTCGCCTCACTCAGATGTGGGCAGCTCGGATGACGACAAGACGGTGAGGTCCACGTTGGAGCAGGCAGACTTCCTGCACATCGTGACCCAGGTGGCGGCCGGAATGGAGTACCTGTCAAGCCACCACGTGGTCCATAAAGACCTGGCCTCTCGTAACATTCTGGTCTGCGACAAGCTCAACGTCAAGATCCTTGACCTGGGCCTTTTCCGGGAAGTCTATTCCGCAGACTACTACAAACTAATGGGAAACAACCCATTCCCCATCAGATGGATGTCTCCGGAGGCCATTATGTACGGGAAGTTCTCCACAGATTCAGACATCTGGTCCTATGGCGTGGTGCTCTGGGAGATCTTCAGCTATGGGCTGCAGCCCTACTGCGGCTACTCCAACCAGGAAGTCATCGAAATGGTGCGTAACCGGCAGGTACTCTCTTGCCCGGACGACTGCCCCGCCTGGATCTACACCCTCATGCTCGAGTGTTGGAACGAGTTCCCTGCCCGGAGGCCCCGCTTCAAGGACATTCACGCTAGACTGAGGGCCTGGGAGAGCCTGTCCAACTACAACAGCTCTGCTCAGACCTCTGGAACCAGCAACACCACGCAGACAAGCTCGCTCAGCACCAGTCCCGTCAGCAACATCAGCACCACCCGGTATGTCAGCCCCAAGCCCAAGGCCTCGCCCTTCCCTCAGCCTCAGTTCATGCCCATGAAAAGCCAGATGAGGCCCATGGTGCCCCCTCAACTCTACATTCCCGTCAATGGCTACCAGCCCATGCCAGCCTACCCCTACCTGCAGAACTTCTACCCCGTCCAGATTCCCATGCAGATGCCGCCCCAGCAGATGCACCCCCAGATGGTGCCGAAGGCCGGCTCACATCACAGCGGCAGCGGCTCCACCAGCACCGGCTATGTCACCACCGCGCCCTCCAATACGTCGGGCACCGATCGGGCCGCCCTGCTGACGGAGGATGGCAAGACCAATGAGGACGAAGCACCAGACGGCACATCGCAGACCGGCCTGCACTGCGAGGATGTGTCCGTCCCTGAGACCGAGCTGCTGGGGGACAACGACGCTCCTCTAACAGATGACCTCGAGCTGCACTCCGAGGCATAGGTGGGGGGCGGGGAGGGGGGCATGCTACAGACTCGAACCGCAACGGGCAAAGATGGCTGTCGAAGCAAGGCGTTTGCTGACAAACTGTAGGGCGATTTCAAAAAGTGAAGGGAATGCATCGTAAAACAAAAAAGAGCAATATTTATAAGTTGGTTTACTGTCACTGATGTGGCGTGTGAGGTTTTACCTCTGTGACTTGGCATGTTGGCTTTGGGAAGTCCTGCAAGCTTCTCGCCATAGAACTGTGATGAAGAATCAGTGTCTTCCTAGTATGTTGGGTGTGTGTGACGTGCAAGGGTGGGTGGAGTAGTGAGGTCTGTCAGAACTGTTGCAAAGCCTTTCAGAAGAATTCCATTTCTTACTGTTGCTGTGCAACATACAAAGCGAAACATTTTAGGTTCTTGAAGTCACCTTCTTTCCATGTCACTAAGTTTCTTTGTATGTGCACAGTTTAGCACATTGTCTTTTGTTCGGAGAGGGAGGGGGGGGATTCACAGCTGTTTTCTGTACGAGGCATTCATGTAAACAAAAGCCAGGCCACGGAGTACTTCAGCTCCTTGGCACAGGCCAATAAACTCAGTGGTGGCTTCTGCCTTGGAGAATGGGCTGTAGGCGACCGGAAAGAGGAGATTCAGCTGCTTCGTTTAGCAAAAAAAGTACCAT
This sequence comes from Gnathonemus echidnorhynchus, assembly GCA_026776725.1. Lineage (NCBI taxonomy): Eukaryota > Metazoa > Chordata > Actinopteri > Osteoglossiformes > Mormyridae > Gnathonemus > Gnathonemus echidnorhynchus. Next base: position 531,382 of record JAODJU010000119.1, read on the forward strand.
GGGAAAAGGCATTCTTATTGGTCGAAGGAGGGCAGGTATTTACATGGACCGGAATTTCTGTCGAACTGTTCTGATTGTTTGATTCTTTGGTCTCCATGTGGATAAACCAAAAGCAGAACAGAAAGCTGAACCGCCACGAGAGAATGGCGGATGTTTCGTGACGCTTCATAGAATGTGCCTGGTCAGTGCTTGTTGTTACCTGGTTCTATCTATTTTTTTTTGTTGTTGTAGATTTTTGCCTTTTTAAAAAAAAAAAAAAAAAAAAACCTTTGGGACCTTGTACAGATCTATAAGTTATGTTTTAATGTTTTTAAATGTCTCTCCCGAAGTACACATCTTTTTAAAGCAGCTTATCCATTGTCTTTTGTGTTCTTGGCATGAATTCTTACGCCAGGTATAATCTCTGTCCTAGCAAACAGGTACTTGCTTTTATGAAAGACATTTTTTTAAACTCACAAAGTGGTCTTTTTTTGTAAAAAACAAACAAAAAAATACAAAAATACTAAGATTTAGCCTTGTATTGTGTAAATCCTGCCACTTGGGATGTCCAATAAAAGTGATACATTTATCATTAAAATCATCAACAATGTCCACTGTTATAAATATATTCTGGTACATTCAACATTTTCTCACATGGCGTTTATATACAGCTGAATGGTTCCAGAGGTTGTGAAACAGACTGTAAGGCTTGATAGAAAGTATTGTAGGGACAGAATCACAGAATCACTTTTTTCCATAGTCTTTTTAATGGAGTGGGGGGGGG
>JAODJU010000119.1:532244-551352 GCA_026776725.1 Gnathonemus echidnorhynchus
GGGGGGGATCTTGTTCTTTGTGCTTTAGGCTGCGTGCTCAGAAAAAGTGTGGTTGGAAACGTTCTGAAATTCAAAGAGCGATCGGGCACCCGCATAATAGGAGAGCATCGGGACCAAATTATGCAGAAGCAGAATATGCGGAACAGACAATGAAGCAGAACTTGCATTAGTCTCAAACTTACAATTAATTTGTGAATTAAAGACGTCTCTTCGTGTGAACGGGGGTCATCAATCAAACGGAATGCGAGTTTAAAGTTGGTGACGTGGTTTAGGATCAAACATTTATGCCGAATTCCCGTGAAAATACAAGGCTCGCGTTGCAGAAGGAAAGAAAGCAGGTTTCTCGCAAAACAAAACGTGTAGAGTAACCCGATTGTTAGTATTACAGATAAGTTGGAAACACAATTTGATGATAATCAGCTTTTTAAGTAAACGGAATTTACGAGCGCTCTTCCAACAGTACTGACGGAAAAGGCATGTGGATGCTATTACATTGTGCTTCAGAGGATTATGCACCCACCACATCTGTACACGGAATGAAAAAAACATGTCCACCGCAAACCACCCGGGCCGAGTGCTTTAACCATCCCCACGTGAGCATGAGAGGGGTACATATTCTTCACTGACCTCTTTCTAGAAACCGGTATTTCTTTTGAGCCTATAATTTTGCCTCACGTAAGGGTAATTGTGTAATCTGCGCGAGTTCCATCGGCTATACGTGACTGTTTAGGGATATTTAAACAAACGCTCAAACCGCAACATGATGGTCAGTGGAAGGGCTTCCGCCGCCCTTTCTGCAATGGAAGGGTGAGTCAGGTGATCGGTTCTCTTTTCCTGGCCGTCTCTGACCTTATCCATGTTGTTCCGCAACATACCCCCCCAGCTACATGCAGCCCTTACATAACCCGACGCGCCTTTGGTGTTTTTGTGTATCTTCCATCGAAAGCTGCTGCTTTCGTTAATTCACGTGTCCGATCGCCTGGCCCGGAGCCAGTCTTGTCGCAACTTTTAAACTCTTCTTGTAGTATAATGTAAAACCTGTGAACGGACAGGGCGAGTACAGTAACAATATGTAGGTTTCTGCGCTGCCTTGAAGGTAAGGTCGCTACGGTGTTTATTTTCTGATATGCCTAGAACACTGGGTTAATCTACCCACGATTTCTGACCTACAGAATGCAATCTGGTATCTCGCTCCCTTCCGTACAGGGCCGATCAGTCCTATAAGCGGCCGTCTTTTGCTCGCCAACTTTTAAGGGGGTGCCGAAATGCCAGCCGATTTGTTTGCTTTGGACGGGGGCCGCCACACCAGCTAGGACCGGTACTGCTTCCCTACATACTACTTCTAATCCGTATGCAAGAATGCAAGAGTATTGACCTCCAGCAGATCCCACGTGAAAGCACTGATCGGTGAGATAATTAACTGCAGGGATACAAATGAATTCCTCCCTTATATGCGTTTTTTATCCGGGGGGGCTCAAATGGCATCTGAAAAAAATCTCGCTGGGGTTGTTCTCAATCTCCATCTCCAAGCTTTCCATCTTCAGGGTAAGCTAGACAAAGGACGAAAAGGTAATCCATATTCACTTTTCAGTATTTAAGCGAGAAACCTAATACAGCCACAGGGTAGCCTGCTTAGAACACAGCCAAACATTGGCCTACATTCAGTGCAAAACAGACAAACTGCACAGGCAGTACACGTATTGCAAACAAGTTAATTTACTGCAAATTAAAAAGTCCACGGTACACAAACAGAATACTGAAAACTGAATATTGTAGGATAGCAATGAAATGAATATTAATGAAATGTAAAAAAAAAAAAAAGCCTAATTAGAGGATGGTGTGTGTGCAATTACAATTACAAAAAGGGTGCCTGTCTGTTACTGATGCCTGGTGCATGATGGCAGCAGGTAGGACGGATCATTCAGTAGCGCTTTACACCGTGGCAGAATGAGCTGGTGAATACAAGTACTTCAAGATAGCGCCCCCTGGTGCAGATGGGTAGAATTGTTCATGTCCTGTTATGGGGCTAGTTTTCCTCATAAGTGTGCTCAGACGTTTGTTATCGCCTGAACTGATGCCACTTCAGTGGGCATAGTGTAAAAAAGCATGTGGGACACATTAAAAGACCTGGCTCTGCTCTGGCCTTTCTTAGACAGTCCTTGCCTTTCTGTGCTGTCTGCCCAGTCCAGTCTGCTGTTCAGGTGGACCCCCAGGATCTTGTAGCCCTGCACCACCTCCACCTTCTCCCCTTGGATGGTGCTGCAGGACTCCCTGCCACTCTGGAAGTCCACCACCAGTACCATTGTCTTGATGTTGAATTGCAGGACGTTTTCTCCTCATCACAAGACAAAAACCTTTATTAGTATTTGTATATTTATATATTCCCGTATTTTTATACCTTTCTCTAACGTCAAATACTTTTAAAAAGTCTTTGGTTGGAGAGAATAAACCTAAAATTTATTTTCGATTTTCACCACGTGGTGGCGGTGTAGAACCATTTTACCGAAGTACAGAATATTATTATATTGCTCTGACAGAACAATTTACAATATCTCCGAGTTTCCGCATAATATTGTTATAGTGTTCTGTATGTTTTTGGTTTTGCATTTCCTCCCACAAATCTGTTCTACATTTTGTTTGGCAAATGATGACAAATGCGGTCCATGATATTTATCTCCAGCCTAGTCTCACTTTCGCAAGACGTATTTCTAGAAACACGAACAATGGTTTTACGCAGAATGCCTGGACCCGTATAGCAGGGCGCTTGGCTGTGTAAGTCCGTGGTTACAAATCTAAATTTTCGTGCGTTCTTATCAGAAAATCAAATATATTATTTTGGGAAATGCCTATGGAGTTATCCACTGAAAGATTGAGATTTTGCCCTGATTTAAACGCATTGCCTCCAGTTAAATTATCCAGTTGTTACCATATTCTGGCTTAAAAATAATTGGCATATAACATTGTACGTCAATTAAAAGCAATTAAAAAGAAGTTTGTAGGTTATAAGTAGATATGGAGTGCTAGACTAATAACGTTAAGTTTCTTTTCGAGCGATGTCTACTATAGTGAAAGAGCACTTCATTCTAGTTTCTTTAAAGGATGCCCGCAAAGGATTATGGAAGTAATTTCACAAAACAGTAACTTAGATATTAATGGAACGCTGAAATCGACCTGACTAATGATGCGTCGCCAAGTTTCTGTTTGTTGACTCAGCTGGTAGACAATAACACTCAAAACGAACAAACTTTATGTGAGCTGGATGGCGCAACCATTGACGGATTTGGGGTATATCCACAAGACCTTCTGTTATACGCCAGCAAATGACAATTGCAATTCAATTAATAGGCCTATAAAAAATTACTGAAAAATTACAGTAAAGAACGCTAGCATCTGTGCGAGCCATGAGCATCAGACATTACGGACAAGATTCAGAAACCAGATCTGTGCATGCATTAGGCGACATGCCTCCCGTCATTATGTGATCAAATAGCTTGGGATACAGTGACATTTAGTCCATGTCCCGCTTCACATGCAGATTACCTGCCTCGGGTGTGGTCCTTCACATATGCAGTTAACCTAGCATATATTACCCTCTAAACTCTCCGACAATAGTTCCTTACTCAGTATCAGTTTGTTTAAAAATGCTCACCGACCCATTGCGCCTGTTTTCATAACTCGTATTTTATTCTTTTTCTTTGTATTATTATAACGATTTATCATACTTTTACTCAGAAACCGTAAATCTACTTCTAATGACCTAAACAAGCTTAATAACAAATATGACAATACCAAATAGAAAAGTAGAAAATAAAATACACTTTTCATATTTAACAATAATAAGTAAAGCGGGGTTCGTCTTATTAAATTTTCGCTTGGTCTAAACAAAGTCCTTTTCTGCACCGTACTGCGCATGGGCATTTTTAGCTGCAATCAGTTGCACCTGTCATCTAAGTCGCTGAAAACAGCTAACCGTTTTTACCTTCCACCCACCACCCGAAAAAATGTAGGCGTTACATGTGTCGTTTTTTAAGCATCCTGAGGATGTCCTTGTCTCAGTATTCGGTCTCGAAGTGACAAAGTTAGTAAGACTCTTTAACCGGTGCACATCTGGATCTGAGATTTCCTGCCGCGATGTCACAGCTGGGGCCCGATCCTGAAGCGCACAGTGGTGCAGACTGCCGTACTTTTCAAGGGGCCGCGCCCTCCCTGTCTTATTCCTCTGCCCCGCAGGAGCTGTGTGCCACTCACCGCTCCCAAAGCCCGTACAGCGCCTATGCGAAATCATTCTTCGGCTTAAGGTCGAGCTTGGCGCATGGAGGAAACGTGGGCTCCCGGAGAAAACGAGAATTTACGCCGGACAGTGAGAAGGACAGCAGCTATTGGGTGAAACGGAAACGGAACAACGAGGCAGCGAGACGGTCGAGGCAACGCAGGCGGATGGATGAATTTCTCTTAGAGACGCGGGCAGTGGAGCTTCTTCGGGAGAATGAAAAACTTAAGGCGAAACTGTCAGCTGTACAGTATCGCTTCCTTGAAGTGGGAAATACCCGCGACCTTTTCGATGACAGAATCGCCCCCCAAAGCTACTCAACACAGTGGCTCCATCATTACGCAACCAGCAAATCTCCTTTCGACGCGCCTGTCATCCTGCCGTCGGCTATTCAGTCCTGCAATGCGACCTGTGAAGTTTCTCAAACTTTGTTTCACGACAGACTTTCCAGTCACGGGGGATCGATGCATTCGCCAGATTTTTCAAATCTTGGAACATTCTGCATGTTTCCGAGTAGCACTAATCTTACTGTTAATCCAAAAGAAACTTACCTGGCCAGTGCGAATACTCTCCCGAGTGTCGAGTACTTATGGAGCCGAAGCAACTCCACTAATTTAGCGGGAAATGCATTTAGCGTTAAGAATTATTTTGCAAATGGTACGAATTTCAGCACTGGATACAGTTTATTCCAGGACAAGGAAACTTTGCACTATCAATATCCAGTCGCATCGTCGGTCAAGGAGTCGGATACAGTGTCTTGTAAAGATAACAGGCATAGTGTCAAACGTCAGGATCAGGACCTTGTAACCAAACACAAGGCCTCCGATGCTCATAGTGAAGGTCTGTCATCTCGCCAACAGTGGTACGACTATAACTCATCGCAAAATAACACGAAACATGCATCAGGCCTGAATGTGGTTAACGGAGGGGCAGGTGTGCACTGTTTGCCGTATAAGCTGAGATTCAAAGCCAACAGTTTGCAAACACACAACGATCATCGCGTAATGGCGCATATGGGACATGAGAAAGCGGACTCGGACACAGGAAGGTCCGTTCTGTGCAGATATGCCGCGGGGGACACCCATCAAGAAAAAAACTGCGTAAAATTACTAGAAAAGCAGTCAGGACTATAACACTGAATTTCAGAATGGCGTTTCCAGAGGGAGATTCACTTGATGTATCGGAACAAGCGAAGATGATCTAGTCCACAATTCTAACAAATGCGGTATAGTTTCTTTGAAGTGCATATGTAACATTTTCCCATTACACTTTCAGGGCTAAATAAGGAGATACGTGTTAACACCTTTAATGACAAAGAAAGATTTAATATTTTACTAGTCTACATTTACATAGGCCTAATTATGGAAAATGTGTCATGGTTATTCAGTGCTGTTGTGCCATGTAATTGTGTCGCGCAATATTTTTTTATTATTACAGTATATATATGTTTTTTTTGCTTAAATAATTCTGCGTTGCAAAGAAGTACAGCATTAAGATTGTTATGGCTTGGATAGATTTGGTCTGCTCATAAGTTTACATTGTGCGTAAAACTGACTCGGTGGGTGGTATTTGCAATAATTTCTAATAATCTGTTTTAGGTGGAAACATTTAAAAATACGTTTCCAGTCAACGGTCCAATTGGAATATAAATATTACTGGAACGTTTCAGACATCGTAGCTTTATTGTGCAGAGAAAATGGTATTCATGCCGATTCGTCACTAGATGGCCATCTTTCGCGTTCTTCGGAAGAGAAAGCGATGCAATGTCGAAATTCACATTGTGATAATAATGATACTGTATGTTTATAATAATGTAGTGGCGAATCCGGTTGACAACATAGTTAAATGAAATTTTATAAGTATTTGTATGTCATGAACAAGTTGGAAAAAGACTCATTGTAATACTGATAGATATTTAAATTGAGCGAAGCCTGAGTTCAAGTATTGTAAGCATTGTAACTTACTGTCATATTCTGATATATTCATTTCGTATGAAAATTTTATTTCCTATTCACTTGTCTGTGACACAAAACAAGGATCTTACATTTTAAAATGTGAAAATGTTTAAATAATTTTCAAAAATATTATTTATTGTCTGGATTTTCATATTGCGACATTTGTGTGAAATTTCTAGGAGCATATTTGACTCAGTGTATTCACAAATGACTTTCTTGCAGATTGCAAACTTGAAAATTTGGAATTATCTGTATTTCAGCATGAATGACTCTTAAAGTAAATTGGGCTTCATCTAAGTCATCATAGTGAATAATGTCAGTCTTATTTGTATTAAATAAATGGTTTAAACAATCAAGGTGATTGATGAAGAAAGTATGTGCATCCATGTGTTTGGAATCTAGTGCAACCTGCTTTATTGGCAATAACCTAAAGCAAATTATTTCTGTAGTTGCTGACCAGACCTGTGCAGCACCTTCAAGATAGTTTGACACATTCCTCTAGAAAACACTATTCAGTCCATTCATATTTTTGAGATGTCTTGCTTGAGCTATTTTAGATTACGTCATATATTTTTTTAATGTAATTGAGGCCAAGACTCTTACTTGGCCATTCGAGATTTTTCTGTCTGAGCCGCTCTGTTGTTGATTTCCTCCTGTATTTCGGATCATTGTCATGCCGTATGATGCAGCTTCTTTTGTGTTTCAGCTCACAAACACATGTCATCCATTCTGCTGTAGCATTTCTTAGTACATCTTGTAATCCATTCGGCCCTCAATGGTTCCAAGTCATCCAGGCCCTGAGGCAGCAAAGGAGTCCCCCCCCCCCCCACAACATTATACACCCACCACCCTGCCCCTCAGCTGGGATGAGGTTTTGGTGTTGGTCAAAAGCATGAATGGCCAGTCTTATCCAGAATGGGCTGTTGTGTATGTGGGTTTTCGCTGCGGCTCACTAATTAGATTACTAATTAGAGGACTGATTGGCTGCAGAGTCCTCACACTTGGATTCGCTGAACAGCTGTCCTAAAGGTTATCCCAAAAATCTCCATACATACTGGCTTTTTGCGGATATGACTGATCTAAAGTGTTTTGTTTTCCATAAACATAATGCTGTGTACATTTGCAAAAAAAGGTTAAAGTTTTGGACAGAATATGTCCAATGTGACACATCAAGTTTTTTTTGTCACGTGTGTTCAGGGAATACAGTGAAAATTTGTGCCACAGTTGTGAGGGTGGGTGGGGTGGAGTTTGGAGGTGGAGGGAACAAACAGCTGTGCAATATAGGACAATGCAATAAATATAAGATTAAGTAGATGTAATAATAAATAATAAATTACCAATGAGATAGGGAGATGAGGTATAGTGCTAATGTGCTATTTGACAACAATGCAATAGTGTTAACTTCAGGTAGTACATCAACAGTGTGGTACTGTGCAATACAGTTGTTATGGGACAGAATGGTATAGATCACTGGTTGTTAAGCAACCTGTGCAAAGAAACTGTCTCTGAAACAGATGGTGAAACTGGTGATGCACAGTTAGTGCTTCCCAGAGGGTTGGAGAGTGAAGATGGTTTGAGCCAATGGCTTGAATCCATAATGATGGACTCGGCCCACTTCTGGCAGCAGGAGAAGTAGGTTGATTAGCACTGAGGAAGATCTGTTCCAATGATCTTCAAAGCTGTTTGGACAGTCCATTGTAGCAGTTTGAAGCCCTGAGCAGTTAATGTTGTCCAACCACACAGTGATGTATGCAGTCAGAATGACCTCAGTGGGGCAACTGTAGAACTTCACCAGGGTTTTGGTTCCTAACCTAAAGCTCTTTAGCCTCCTCAGGAAGAACAGCTTCTGCTGAGCATGCTTAAGAATGCAGATGGTATTTCGACACCATGAGAGGGAGTCAGTGACCTGGATGCCTGGGAACCTCAAGCTGCTGACTGTCTCAGTAGGAATTCCATCAGTGAGTAGTGGGGAGGGAAGACCTCTGATCCTCCTGAAGTCTATGATGATCTCCTTTGTCTTGTTGATGTTCAGGGAGAGGTGATTGTTGTGACACTATACAGTCAGGGTTTTTACCTCCCTCCTGTAGGCAGCCTTTACATCATCGCTAATGTGACCAGTTACAGTGGAGTCATCTACACACTTGACAATGCTGTTGTTTGTGACTGTACAGCAGTGTACCGTGGCAGCAGCCTTTCGGAACGTGAATGCTGATGCTCAGGGTGGATGACCTCCTGTTGCTAGTTGTCACCATCTCGGGTCTGTGTGTTAGAAAGTCAAACAGCTGTACAGTTCAGGGGGGGTCACTTAGCATTAGCACCAGGCTAGATGGCACCATTGTGTTAAAAACTAAGCTGTGGTCGATGAACAGCATCCTGACATGTGATCCTTTCTAGATGTAATGTGCCAGGTGAGGGAGGTGGCAGCATCCATAGATCTATTTCAATGGAATGCAAACTGGAGTAGGTACAGGGTTGCAAGAATGTTGCGGTTAATGTGCGACATGACCAGTTTTTCCAGACACTTCATGACTACGGATGTTAACATGATGGGACTGTAGTCATTTATGCACGAACGTCTGGTTGGTCTTTAATAAAGGCAGCAGTGTTTTTGGCTTATATATGCAACACTACTGTTCATTGTTTTTCTTTTGGCAAACTTATGATCACAGACCTAATCAAGTACAAGAAATGTCTGCTAATTCTTATCTTTCACCCAAGGGTACTTTTGTGACTTTTGTGATGATTGAGCAGTGTGCATTGGCACTGATGTTTATAGGAAGCTGACTGTAGGGAGACTGGCTACAGTGCTGAATTTCTTCCATCTTCTGGACTGCGGGCTGTCAGTGGCCTGGGTCTTTCTATAAATCCATTTGTGACCCTTTCAAGCTTATGAGCTTCAACAGCTCTTCTAATGAGACACTGAAATAATCTCTTTTGATTGGGCCATATTGCATTTGAGCAGAATTGTGTTGCGAAGATCAGGTAACCAGAAGTTTGTTTGTGTATGTGGGTTATATATATTTTACTTTGTGGGGACCAAATGTCCCCACAACGTACTAAAAAACCTGCTATATTGACATTGTAGGTTCCATTTTTCTCAGTCCCCAAAAGCGGAAACTTAATTTTATAATAATTAAATCAAATCAAAAAACTAAAAATGTCAGAAGTCGTATTTTTTTGTTACTTATGATTAAAGTTAGGGCCGGGTAGGGGTCAATGACCTTGATTGTTTAAAACAATTGCTCAATAATGATGTGCCAGTATGAAATGTAAATATCCAGATAATTCCCAAGTGTCCACACCTCTTCTTCAGAACGGGGTGTGTGTGTGTGTGTGAACATTATTTACTGAATATATTCCAGGTATCTTACTCAAGGGTAGGATGGCACTGCCAAGGTTGCGCATAAAATTGTGACTGTTTATTTACATGTATAGGCCTTTTACAAAAATAAAAGATATCTTGATATTTCTCATTTTGTAAATGGTTAAAGCACTAATTGGTTCGATCAATGTAGAAAATGAAATGGAATGTAGTTGTGATTTAATGAAATTTCACTCTTCTAATTTATCGACGTGTCTTCAGTAATCAGTGTGCGCTGTTTTATCCCAGTTGTCAATAGAGGCCACTGTTGCATTCAGATTGTGCTTTAGGAAGCAGAGAGTTACACAACTTTCAGGGGCCACACAATTTCCAGACTTTAACGCCAATACATAATAACCTACCCACAGAATATTTCTGCGATACATTTCTAACTGTATTTAATCAAAGTTAAGTGGGAGGTGACTGTAACATTTGTAGCGTCTCAGTGTTGAAACAACTGAACGCTAACCCGTCCTAAAATTTGTTAAAATATACTGTGTATTTCATGATCTCTTAATTTTTTTTCTAATAATGAGCCATTGTTAGTATATTACAGTTTTGCTTAGGCATAACTGTCTATTTATATTAATACAATAAAGTTCGCCGTGGAGTATAATTTTAAATAACTGATAATAATCCCACTTGTAAAACAAAGTTGAAAGGCCCTGCTACACAAAACCACGTTTTTCATCAATTATAGGCTTAGTTTAATTGTACCTTTAGACACTCTTTGAAACAGGTCTGGCTACACATAAGGCGCGGCACATACAGTCGTACCACGCTTTTGCCTCAGACTAAATTTTAGTTGCTGGAATCAACATTCATTGGACCAGGTTAGAAAATGCTGCGTTCCGATTGGGTAGTCGAGCTGTCAATGAACGACTACTGCCAATACATTTCTTCAGTGACCTACTAACACAGATCCTTAAAGCAGCAGTCATTCCAAGAGGAAAAAGGCAGAGGGAAGCGTCAGCTTTTAGTGCAATTGAATCTCACAACCAATTAAACTTCTTTCTCGCTATAACGGCCACACCACATTTTGCCATAACACAATGCAACGGGCACCTTCAGTGGCAGCAGCGAGCTGATGTTTGCTCAAGGTAATATGCCTAATTTGGTTGTATGTCTAGTCACTGTGTTTCGGGGGATTGTCTATTTTTGAATGGGACTGAGATTGTCTTTATAGCCAGCGCAGCAGTAGTGAAACTTAAAATCTGATTTTGGTTTACCTAAGTTAAGGATGCCACGCATCACGCATACACATATATGTATGTGTGTATTTGTGTATGTGATGTATGTGTGTGCATGTGTGTGTGTGTGTGTGTGTGTGTGTGTATATATATATATATATGTATATGTATGTGTATATATATATGTATATGTATATATATATATGTATATATATATTACTTGTGTTTCCTGTATGATTATATATTTAGAATCCAGTAAGATTTTTGTTACGTTTGCTGGTTACAGCTTTTCTGTAAATACACAGTTGATGTTAGCTTGCTTTACTGTTTTTAGGGCATGGGATATTTCCAGATTGTAAACATCATTCATTGTGCCGATCTAGCTAGCTTAAATTGCTCATTATGGCACAGTAACCCAGAAATAGACGTGAAACGAGTTTGGGTGGGTGTCCCAATGTCGTTTTGACTTTTCCTCTGGTCGTGATATGAAAGTGAGGATATTCAGGGAAATCGCCAGCTATTTCCACGTTCCCTTTTTTTACACACGCTGAGTGTGCTCCAATGTTAGCTGATTAGCTGAGCTATAGGAATTTTACTTTGGTGGTGAAACGTGGTCATATGATGTAACTCCACACCGCCGTATATTTAATAGATTAATTACCAAAACGTCTTACGTGCTTGAAGAAGGTACGTGTTTGGAGAGAAAAAAAGAATGTCCATTACAGTAAATATTGCATAACATCCGCAGTCACAGAATTTGCTGGCAAGCCCAAGGGGGAGGGGGAGCCGATCACGCTTATTTTATAACCCTGACACAATGAAGATATCTGGGGCATGGACATGACGATGTTTATCCAGCCGTGCACGTCCAAGCTCAGAATCACTTCTCGTCTGTTTGCGCCGACGCCGTTTTGCACCCCAAGCAGTGACAAAAACTTTTCCAGCCCGGTTTAAAACTTAAGCATTGCCTTCGTCATAGCAAAAGTCTGAAATATATTATATTTAATGTTTTTTGAACTATATAATTTTTTTCTTACATATTGGATGCGTATTAGTATTATATTAGGTTTTACTCCAATGCAGGAATACATGGGTTTAACGAGGCTGTGTAAAAGAAGCGCAGGTGGGGAAAAACTAACAAAAAACCCTAAATGAAGAGCCGATGGGAATATAGTGGTTTTCCTTTTGATGGCGTTTTGGCTTTCCTCATTTGAGGCTTGGTGCATAGCCCCGTATTTTCCTTTCATGTTGTTGTTCCTGCTCAAACACGTGTGATGGGGATAGCAGGAGCCGCATTCCTTTGTTCACGGGAGCCTCCTGCCGGCGAACGCCGAGCTGCCAGGCCGGGACCCGGGACCGGAGAGGCCGCCCAGCTGCTCCTTAGTCTTGTCGATGGCACGGAAATTAAGCTGCGCCGCGTTTCCTTATATCAAAACCCGAACCTGGCGCAGTAACGGGCGCGTTTTTTCTTTTTATTGCATCGATTAATTTTAAGTTTAATTGAGGATCGTTGGGCAACTTAATTTAACCGGTGCATGAAGTCGAAGGTCGTTTCACAAGCCCAGTATTTTTTCCTTCTTGTTCACCTGGCCGGTATGTTAGCAGAATCAGCATTTTGCCACGTTTTGTTTTCGGTACTAGTATCAATGGGACACGAGGGTGATCGTCCACTGTTTGAGTTTATGTGCTTTCCTTTATTATCTTTTCTGCACCGAAACGCCGGGTATATTATGCGATTATAGTGAAAAATTATTTTAAACCTCTGCTGCTCAATTATGCAACTGAGAAATTTAGAAATAGCCGTATTACGTTTACGGTAAAATATAGGCGTGCCACATATCCTGTAAGCAGCGCTGCTCGCACCTCTGTTTAAAATGTGTGTGGGAATGACGAGCTGAATAATCATATTACAGACGCGTTTATCTAGCTTCTGTCCCCACACGACCTTAAAATGTTTTTTAAAAATGATTATATACTTTAGACGGACGGAAACCGAGTGCCCGTATTCTCTGCCTGAGCATTTACATTTGTATTTTCCAAATACCATATTTTATTGAACTCTCCCCTGTTATTAGTACTGCAGCTGTGTGTGATTATGTAATTATAGTTTTTAGTTGGACGAAGAAAAGAAGAGATACAAATACTTCATAAAAAAATATTTCGATTTCTTGCCAAAACATGTTCAGGTGAATCTTGAATGGCTGATTTAGCTAAGAGATGCTAATATCATATTCTCAGATCGCATTAAGATAAAAAAAAAAAAAAATCCTTAAAACAAAAATCAGGGTAATCATATAACCCCTATTATGTAATTTTATATATGTGTATATATGCTCATATATAGTGCATACACTGTGTGACAGTGATGTACACATATAATAATTGAAAAAGATTTTGAGTATAATAGTTTTTTATAGATTAAGATCTAATATTACTGATTGGAATCCTGATAAAGTGTGCGTGCGTTCTCGTTCTTTTTTGAAGAACCCTGCTTTTCATATAAGGTGTATTGACTCACTAAGATCCCAGTAAGAGATGCAACGTTATTTTTTGTATATCTAATTTCCCTTTGTTGCCTGTTCAGTTTCCCCAATGTGGTGCAAAGCAAAAGAGACACAGACTTTGTGTCCAAGGAGGGGGCTGTAAGCCCAGCAGAGTAAGAATTACTCTGGTCAATACTCCTGCTCATTTTAAGCAGAGGGAAACGCTGCTAATTAAATGGTCAATGGTGATTTGTCCATCAGCATATACATCTGGGACATGGCAGGGGATACACAGATTAGTTCTGAGCAGCAAAGTAAAAGGCAGTTTTATGAATGCAAACTCCAGCATGTCTAAAGCTGGGGCATACTCTTCATTATTCTAATGTGGTTAATATTGTTACCGATCGATTACTGTCTAGACAATACGATTCTTACTGCGATATTAAAATAAATGTCACAACAGAAGCTAGGTATTGTGGGAACAAGCCACTTATCATACTGTATGTTTTCAAAATATTAGGAAAAGTGGAATTTTGTATGTTAGGATTAGCTTATCCAGAAAAAGGATTAACAATTAAAGGAACTTCTTATCCTTTCCACAAGTTACCTGGTTTATTCAATTTTTCTTTTTTTTTTGCTGTTACCAAAGTAGAAATGTTAATTAGGAAATTTATGCATTATGGAGAGTGACATCACCCCTCACAGTTGAGATAAGCTCGCTTAGGTTCCTGGCACAGAAAGCTGGGGCATCTGTACTGAAAGCTAATTTTCTCTTTTTGAAAATCGGCCCGATGCCCCGCTCTGTGTGGGAGCTCCACTAACATACCAGTTGCATTTTTATTGCTTGACAGGTGCCGCAATTCAGGCAACAAACTTCCTAAAATGACGTGGAGACACTGCAGGCATTATCTTTGGCGGGACATTTCTGGGCGAGATGTGCTGCTTCACACGTGTGCAGGAAGTGCAGTCCTGTGCTATAGAGCAGATTGGACGTTTACACTTTATGGCATGAAGTCCTAAACATCAACGATTATGTTTCTAAAATACATTTTTGTTTGGGAGAAATATGGGTATCCAGACCCTTCTCAAACCCACCGCTGAAAGGGTATAAGCACATCTTGTTCAGGGTCGGTTTCACAGTCCTTAAGTTTAGGTTTAAAGAATTTGATCTTAATGGGTGTGTGTGATGTGCCACTGCAGAGTCATAGTTCCAATACTTGAAAAGAACAAACATGATATGCTAGTCGCCCACATAGTTTGTCCTTAGGAGCAGAGATATGGTGATTATGGACAAGTGACTTGATAGGCCTTTGCATTACTGACAAGCCCGCATCTTCCCTCTTAGAGGTTTCAAAGATCTCTGTAAGCAATCAATGCAGAGTTTAAGTGTTCCTTAGATGGGGGGGGGGGGGGGTATTTTAGGTCACGTTATAATTTTATTAGCTCCTGTCTAAAGGTGAAAAGATTATCTTCTCTGTGGATTTCACAGAAGGCAGCTGAGCATGCCAGTCATAATTTGTTGCTGCTTTTTTTAAATTATGCTTCAAAGACTTGCCCGTCTAGTGTAGATTATCGGCCTTTTATTTTACAGCTGAAGCGCTGTTATAGAATTCAATAGCCAGTCAAAATATCTAAATGGAAAAATAACTATGTTATTTAAAAATTGAAGGATGCAGATAAATCCTTCAAATAATCCAAAATAAATTCTCTGGCTGCATATTTATTTTTATCTTTTTAGTTGTAGAGACACGTTTTCAGATAAGAACATACTTCAACTACGGCTTGTTATCCAAACAAGAAGTTATGTGATTTCTAAAACGTATTTTTTCCCCCCATTAGATTCTTCAAACTGCAGACAAAGGAGGAACCCCCCCCCCCCCCATTGGAAATATCAAATCAAATTATTTGAGCCTTTCTGAATGCCTCAAAGGAAGAAATATCTACCATGAGTTGTAATTTGTGATTGTGCTGGATGTTATTTTAATACCTCTTAAAATATGCAAACGGTTAAGAAAGAGCCACCTTCTAGTGGGGCTTTTCCCGATGAGGACTCTTTGGTCCTTGCAGTAGCCCTGCAAGGGCGAGACAATGAGCTGATGAGCCACAAACTGTCCAATGTACCCTTCAAGGCAAAAAGTTCTACCTGCCGCAGGAAAAGGGAGTTCATCCCCGACGAAAAGAAGGACAACATCTACTGGGAACGGAGAAGGAAGAACAATGAGGCAGCCAAGCGTTCGCGGGAGAAACGGAGGCTCAATGACATGGTTCTGGAAAACAAGCTGATGGCCTTGGGAGAAGAGAATGCCACTCTCAAAGCTGAGCTGCTCTCCCTGAAGCTGAAATTTGGGTTGGTCAGCTCCTCTGCATATGCCCAAGAGGTGCAGAAGATCTCCAGCTCAACCACAGCACTCTACCAAGACTTCAGTACTACTGGCACTAGTCACAGTGCACTCAACAGAGACCTGGAACCCTCTCACCTGGGCAGCAGCTGCATATCGGTCATTAAGCACCCTCCCCTCAGCGTGCTCTCGGACATCTCTGAGACCTCGCCCTTAACTCACGATGGCCCCCTGGCAAGCTTGTGTAGGACCCCTGACATCATCAAGGAGGAGCCGGTGGAAAATGGCAACTACTCCATGGAAGTCAGGGAGCGGAGCAGTCCTTATGAACTGTACCGCAGCTACATGGCCAGTCCCTTCCCGGGAAACTGCTTCCAGCCTTCGCCCTTCTCGCAAATGGCCCGGTCGTCCAGCAACTCTCCCCGGACTTCAGACGGGGATGACGGGCCAGTGAGCAAATCCTCAGATGGTGAGGATGAGCAGCGGGTCCCAAAAGGTCCTGTGCCTTCTGCTGCTGATCCGAAGAGTGTTATTATCTCCACGGTCAAGGTGCCAGATGCCAGCTCTTCTGCCCTGCCCCACAAGCTTCGAATCAAAGCCAGGGCCATCCAGATCAAGGTGGAGGCCATTGATCCTGACTACGATTCCTTTGGGAAGCCATCCTCTCCCGTCGACATGTCGGCAAAGGGGTGTTATCCAGCGGGCAAACATACCTTGCCCAACTTCCTGCAGTCCTCCCTGAGTCCCTTATCTCTCCAGGTGACAAATGTCCAAGATTGGGCACCCCGGGCTGACCACTGGCATAAAGACCATCCAGAGACACTTCAAAATGGCTGCAAGAACCGCCTCTGCACTGACTCGCCTGGCCCCGTAACAGACAAACTTGCCGCCAATTTCAAAGATGGGTCCTACTCGGACACGGAGTCGAACTTGTATCTGAAACAGGGCATTGCTGACCTGTCAGCAGAGGTGGCGTCCCTGAAGCGGCTGATCACTGCGCAGCAGCAGTCTTCGGGGGGGTCCATCAAAAGCACTACTGATTATGACTCACCATCAAAAGGATGTCACTCGAAATGAGCCCCTCGTGTTTGCACAACAGTTGTTTTCTCACTGCTTGTTATTGCACTGTACGTTTAACATGATGTCAAACTCGACGCGGATTATTTAAATGAATACTGTGTTGTGCGCTTATTGTTGTGGTGAGCGTGTCTTCTTGATTGGCCCCATCTGTACTCCAGCAAATGTCAGGCCATCCTGGAAAATCCAGTGTAAATTTTTCATTTTTTATTGTAAATCATCAATTTTTTTTTTTCATTTACAGTAAATGTATGTAAGCACTGATTTTTTTTTAACTGTTTGGCATGTTAAGAATGGTTGTTTTTGTTCATACATCACTTAAACGTGAAAGTAAACTGAAATGGTGTAACATGTGTGTGTTTAACTTGATATTTATACTAAGACAGGAAATCTCCACTCGCACTAGCAGACTCTTAAAGGCCCTATAATGAGCCATTACATTTGTCTTCATGTATGCGCAACAGCAACAAAAGGTAATCTTCACCTTACGTCACAGGTTACCTTGAAAAAACAGCTCTGTGCCTCACTTGGTTGAATTTAAATTCATTAAAATACGTCTCACGACAAGCATGTTGTAAATTATGACACCTTGTTGTAGGCGCCGCGTTATTCAGATACTGTGCGCAGTGTCACGTCACACTATAGATGCACTCAACACAGTACACTTGAGTTAACTGTTGCTCAGAACATGACAGTGGAAAGGTGAGGCTTTCATTCAACATTAAACAAAAGTCTTCTCCTTTGGTATAACACTTTTATAAGCTAACAAAAAAGCGTCCCCTTAAATGGTTTCTGTATATTTAAGGAATGGTTCAGAAAATCTGAAGGAAAATCGTGGTAATGTACCCCTCCACATTTTAGTGCTATATACAAGCTAAGAAATCTTCCTCGTGTACTTTCAATACTGTAGCAATGAAAGACCTTTATTAGGAATACGGCGTGTTATTTTTAGGATAATTTCATAGCATTGTATATTCATCCGGTCACTATATTTTACACTATATTGTTTTTTATATTGCAAGCATTAATTCCTTCTCACGCGTCTGATATTCTACCAGTTAACTCACTATACTCAGGGAGCAGCATACTAGGTCACAATGTTAAATTAATATCGAAACTACTACCTATAACTATTAACTATAAAACTAGAGCTGAGCACTTGTATACCCGAACGCAGCCTACTAAGTGTAATATCCATAGAAACTGCTCGAGACACGCGCAGCGGCGTGCGCGAGGGGCGCCGCTTCGCGAGGAAGCAGGCTGGCTGTTGGTCACATGACCGCGGGATGCGTCACGCGCGGTTCAAAGTTGAAAGTCAAAACAATCACGATTTGCGCTGCCGCAGCATGGCGACTCTGGCGTGCTGCAGAGGCGTCTCTCAGGTTTTCAGACCCGTGGTAGCCAAGTTTGGTGTTTGCAGCTTGCAGAAAGATGCCCGGGCCTTGCAGCATGTTATCCCGCCAGCCGAGTGGCAGTGTAGCCACGGACAGGCTCGTCGTTACAGTTCAGATGCCAAGTCGATGGATGACCTGAGCGTAAGGTATTTGGATGGAAGCGACTCAGGTAGCTAACTGTGCACGAATACATATGCTACTAAAGCGATCCGTGTTCAGACACAGCTGTTTTGCTGAGAAGTGCTCAGTTACGGCTACGTCTGTTTGCAACATGAACTGGAAATCTGGAAAAAAAAAAAAAAAGCATGACATTGCGCGAAAATCAGCTGTTATGTGGAGGCTGTTTAGCGCCACGGTAATATCTGCTCAGAACAAAATATTTTAGGCACCCGTGCAACTGGCTGCAAGAGTCTGTGTAATTTGACATGGTGTGCTAGTAGGTACAGTATCTCAGGCAATGAGTACAAATTCATCCATACAGGGACACTATAGAACCATCAGTAAGCCGCTGTAGTTCTTACCTAAATCCACGCACGCAGCACCCATCACACTTTATTTGGGTTATGCAACTAGGGCAACTGCATTATCATCCAAAAAAATAAAAAGAAACTTTGTGAAGGTCAGTGGTGTAGACTTAATTTTCCTAGATTAATATTTATAAGTCTTGGAAATAGACTTAACTTAACTTTCCATTTTCTACCATTGCTGTACAAAGTAGTTTGTAAACATTTATGAAAGCTTTGCTTAAGAACCTTACCGAAACAAGTTAGGTGGGTTTTCTTTTATCTTCTTTGTGATGGTACAGTAGTGTTTTCCTAATCAAGAAATTACTGAAATGGACTCAGGGGAGCAAGTTGTGTAATGTGAGTGAAATATTAATAGTGCAGCCGTTTTCTCCTATGTGACGTGATCGGCCAATGTCCTCAGACCGCCGTGGCTCCCCTGATCCAATGGTGTGTTGTGTTGTTGCAGGGATTGTGGTGTTTGGGCTGAATAGACCAAAGGCCAAAAATGCCATCAGCAGAAATCTTGTGAAAAT
>JAODJU010000119.1:551452-564369 GCA_026776725.1 Gnathonemus echidnorhynchus
GGGGGGTGGGGGGTGGCTGTGAAGATGCCATAATAAAAATTGTGTCACCAGAGGTGTGTCAGTCTCTCTCCTCTTTTTTTTTTTTTGCTTTCAGATGTCCGAAGCTGTGGATGCGGTGAAAACGAATAATAAAGTACGGACTGTAATTGTGTGCAGTTTGGTGCCTGGAGTATTTTGTGCAGGTAAACTGTTCCCCATTAACATAACTAAAACAATTCCTACATTTTTTTTCCATTGAGCAAAAGCATTCGTGCACTCTGACCAATCTATTAGATACTAGGGGTGGCACAACTTAAGCTTCTTTTTTTTTTTTTTTTTTTTTTTACAGTTATTTTATGAAAATCGAGTCGACTTTGACTAATCGCTGATGACGTCATTAATAAAAGTATAGGAGAAGGGGATGATTTGCAACAAGTGACATCTGTACAGGCAGTCCCCAGGTTACAAACAAGATCAGTTCCCTAAGTCAGTCTTTAAGTCGAATTTGTAGATAAGTTAGAAAAATAATTCTGTACATAATATCAATAACAATAATACAGTAATAAAATAAGTAATATAATATATTATTATAAGTAATATAATATATAATATAATAATATAAGTAACCACTACTGTACTGTACCTCCAGCTAACGAGCTGCTGAAGCCATACAGTGTTTTCATGAGCATCACAAAGTCGCGCATGCAATCGTTTACGAACCATTGTATTCGACCTGGATTTTTAATATAATAGACTTTATGGCAGTCCGTTCGTAAATACGAGTTGTAAGTCGGATGTTTTGAACCTGGGGAATGCCTGTATTGAAGCGATACATTTAATGTCATTAATTTCATTTTCAGTGGCAGAAATATGAAGGCACAAATAAAAAGATATTCATTAATACATTAAATGTAATTGAGTTACAAAAATAATTCCACCTGCTTTTTGCTTCATTATTTCTGTTTAATAATCAGTCATTGCTAGTGCCAGGCGTGGTAGTTTTAGCTACCACTTTGGGTTTTTCCACCTGTTACAGGGTTTGGAGTTTACACAAGATGGGGCACTAAGCAAAAACCATCCAGTCAGTGGTGGCTTTGTAGGCGAGGTACCTTGTTAATGCACGAGGTTAGAGGGGAATGGCCAGATTCATTAAAGCTAATAGGAAGGTCAAGAGTGCAAAAATACCAGATAAGCTCCTGTGAATGCACAGCTTGTTGACCTTTGAAGAAGTTCCGGGGTCAAAGGGGATCCTACCTACTACATAGGTGAAGTCACCCCTTAGTGTATGCTATGTGTGTTTTGAATAATTATAGTAGTATGTGTCTATGCAGAGAGTGCTGTTTAAGTTGGTTTTATGTAAATGTGTGTTCTATGATAATACTGCATGTTATACTAATAGTCAGGGTTAAAATAAATGATGGGATTGTTAATAGTTGAGGTTGTAGAGGTTAAATTCCTGAACACAAAACTGGGATCAGTAACTTTAGTCATCAGACACCGCAGGCTCTGGGTTTCAGTCTGCCTGAGCTCTCCTGCTGCTGTCCTGGCTGTAAAATTCTCTGCAGTCATGCAGTCTTAAGTAAGCCAGAATTACTTCATATCTTACCTGTTTTTTTTCCTGCCTAAGCTGTATTACTATTACCTTATGTACAGAAGGAGGGAGAAACACATTAGCCCAGTGATAATCAGTTCAGTGGTGACCAAACCCATTTTCCCTAGAACTTGCTTGAATGAATGCCAATACTTACTAGTAACTACCTTTCTGAAAGCCAGGTTGTATGGGAAATAACTGTCATAAGGCGCTTCCACACCGAAGTTCCCGGAACCTGCTCCCGGTTTACTGGTTCCTGGGCTGTTTTGACCTGGAACTTTTGTAGCTCGCTTTCACATCACACAACAGGAACTGGGACCTTTATGTTAAATAAACATGGGAGATGCTAAAAGTTTGTACGTTAAATTTCAAACATGGTTTAATATGAAACTATAGGCCTGCCACCATGCCAAAATAATGAAGGATAAATAAGCATTTTGTTAGTTATTGGGAGGATCGATTGCGATCAAAACGGGACACAGCCTTTTATTTATATTTTGCTTAAGCCTATATGACTAAATGACATGTTTGTGATTCTTATTAAATCTGGCAAGCAGATCGATTTCTTTCCATAGAATAACAAACGATAGCTGTGGGCGTGGCAATATTTGACAAAATATTGATCGCATTTTCCGATGCAAAAATATGAAGACGCAAGCAAAAAATATATTAGTTGATGCATTAAATGTAATTGAGGTACAAAAGTAATCCCATCTGCTCAATTTTTGCTCCACTACATCTCTCTCTGCATTTCCGTGTAACTTTCAAGTTAGCGCTGGTACTTGTGGTCAACCAGTGAGCAAGCTAATCGCTGTAACTACCTCTCATGTAGTGCGTGTTCGAACGGAAAGTACCTCGTCTGGTGTAGGTACTCAAAAAAAGGGTTCAGGAACTGCATCCAAGGAACTACAATTGGCCAGAGTTCCTGCAGGTGAAGATGGCAAAAGTCCCTGGTTCTGGTTGCACAAAATAGCTCTAACGGTGTGAAAGCACCTATAGTGAACTTATCTGGCTGCCACTGAGGATCTTAATGTGTCAGCTGTACACCTTAACAGTTGCCTTTGCTAGTATAATCATGTACATTCATGAGGTAATTGTGTCATTTACTAAGTCTGTATTTAACTTACTGGGCCACTTCTATAGTTATATTTTGGGGCAGTGTGTCGCAAAGCAGGTTAGGATGCCTGTGATCAGAAGGTCACTGGTTCGAATCCCTGGGTTGGCTGAGTGGTTTCACTGATGGGCCCCCGAGAACGGCCTCTATTACTCCAGGGACTTGTTTCTCAGCTGTACATCGCTTTGGATAAAAGCAACTGCTGAATAAATAAAAATGTAATTCAGCCTATGGCAGCAGAACAAGGACATATGTTAGTGTACAGCCATGATAATTGGGTACTTTTTATATAATTATTTTGATATTTTCTGGAACTTCAGACAAAGCTTTTGTTTCTTGAAAATGAAATTTAAACTGCATGGATGAGAGGCATATTTTAGGCACAACGTTCTTCAGCGTGCAAAGTTGACCTTGTTTCCAAAAGTAACTGAACACCCAGCTAAGAATCTTGAGATCTGTCGCCTGTATAGCATGTGTCCATCCACACATAGCTAGGGGGAGGGTGTTGGCAAGGATAATTGTTACACCAGGACTAGATACTGAACTGGACTTTCCCTGGCCTGCTTTATTCGTATGCTGTGGAGCGTGAATGGAAGCTCGCATCCGAAGCCAATTATTCCTAGGGAAAAAAAAACCCTTAGATGAGAAATTATCTGCAAATTGCAGGGTAATATAGGGCGGCTTAGAGGTTGTTAGCGCCTTCTTTCTGCATTGTCATTAGAAAGAGGTTTAGCATGCAAAGACAATTCTGTGTTTCCATCTTTGTGGGAACAGTTTGGGGAATGTAGGTGTAATGGCCAGGTGTCCCAGTAATTTAGTCCCTGTAATGTAGTTTCTGTATCGTCACATTGCATTTGCTGGCACTTCTGTGTCTCACAGCATCACCACCAACTTATTTGACACACGCTATTGGTAGATAAGTTCGGTTTGGCTATAGTTTATTGATGTTATGTGGTCAGCTGATCAGTGCATCTTATGACTGGTAAAAGGATGGCACATATCTGTTTACTAATCCATATTCACATACATGTTTTACAGCCTCTGCAAAAGATCCATGGTGTTTAGTTCTGAATAAAATGGTAGGTTTATAGTAGCACAGTACATACTTAGACAATAAAAAAAGACGTTTTGAGCATCATTTCTCTACATCTACATCAATTACCTGAAATGCTGTTTTGTTGATGCACATCAAAGCATCTTAAGCGTGGCTTAAGTAAATTCCTAATATGTTTGTGTATAGTACTGGATGAATTATTTATTTTTATTCAGTGGGATGACAGTTGATGTTAATCTGAATTTGGTCCTGAAAATCTTCTGTGGGAACAGGCGCTGACCTTAAGGAGAGGGCAAAAATGCACCCCAGTGAAGTTGGACCTTTTGTCTCGAAAGCGAGAGCACTGATCACTGAGCTGGGTGAGTAAGCTTCACAATGAAAACATTTCTATGACCTGTGCTCGTACTCTAACAGAGCGCCACCTGTCACTCCCTCTGTTCCATACTCAAATTAAACTGAGAAAGATTTGCCAGCCCATAGTTTAATCAGGATGTATTAAAAATTTAAATAACTAGCAGTACTCGGCTAGCGATTTGCGAAATGCTCTAGTTGCTTCTTGTAACTGCAATCACTTCTGGTTTTAATATCTGTTTTTGTGGGTTTTGCATGTATTTTGATATGCTTGTTTTTACCCAAATTATTAAATTTTTTAAATATACTTTTGTGTGTGTCTTTTTTTTTTTTAGATATTAAACAGTACTCTACAACTCCATTGAAGCATGACATAGAACCATTAAAACTCTTTGCAGTGGACACATTTTCAACTAAGAATAACTTGCAGGAGTATAACTCATATTTCAATCAACATTTTTAAATATTATCAGATTCACGCTGTTTTGCTTGTTTCTTTGTAATCTAGGGGACATGGTGTTCACCCGTAGTGCCTCTCATCCCCGGGGTTGTGGGTTCGATCCCCACCCCTTGCTCTGTATCTGCAAGGTACTTGGTGTCTCCCACTCCAAACTCTTGCTGAGACATGAGCTGTCTAGGGTGTCTTATGCCTCATGCCCTGTGTCTCCTGGGATGGGAAGATGGGCAGGTGAATTTCCACATATGTGCCACGCAGTGCTGTGGTGTGGCTCAGAGGGTGGCACTGCTGCATCTCCCCCCAAGGCTGAAGGGTTCAAATCCTACATCTGTTGTGTGTGTGTGTGTGTGTGTGTGTGTGTGCAGTTCAGGCTCATTGGCATTTCTGAATCGCCCGTAGTGTGTGATTTTCAGCGTGAGCATGTGATGTCCCATTCGGGCTCGTCTTCTGCTGCCTCAAACAGGCTGTAGATCTCCTCCCCCCCACAACCCCGAGCAGCTAGAAACTACATGGTTGGATGTGGTGCCATTTGTCAGTTTCGTCCCTTGTTAAAAACACTTCCCGTGTCTTCAGGAAACCTCCCGATGCCGACGATCGCAGCCATAGATGGGGCGGCGCTTGGAGGGGGGCTGGAGATGGCTTTGTCCTGCGATATGAGAGTAGCGGGTATGTTCGCCCCACGCTTCTGTGCTACCTGATGTTGCGGTGCAGGAAGTCTAGTACCTCAGCTAGGTAAAGAACCTGAGCTTTATCTTTATGCGTCTATATATAGGTACACTGTACCTCATGGTAGCTTTCCCGCAGGACCACAGTGCAACATACAAACAGCCAGTGATAGGGCTTTCACTGCAAAACGCAGTGCAGTGTGAAACTGAGGGTCTGGACACTATGGAGGACTAAACATGACAAGTATAAATAAATATAAATATACATTTTGGTCATAAAAATTGCATAATTTGCTCAATTTCTGCATTTCTATGTTTTCTTCATTTCTGTATTACTGTCTCTGTATGTTAAGAGGCGGGTCTAACATCACTCTGTATGGGATTGGTTAAAGGGGTGGGATCGTTTTGGCTTGGTTTGGTGTGGCTGCTTTTTGGTGCACTCAGCAAATGTGACTGACTGGCCCAAAATTTGTATAGGGTTGGGGGGGGGGGCAGTAGTTATGGGCCATTTGGACCAAAACCCATACCTCGATATTTTTAGGCAGAGTAGCGATACACAGTATATATGTATGTAGGCTAAATGTTCGATTTAATTAATAGGCTTTGTATTCAAATTAATATCAAACTCTCCTAAGGCATTGGCGAAGTGCAATGTGTATATAAACTATACATACAAAAAATAATAAATTGGCCTATAGGCTATAGCAGAAATGAAAAAATGGATAGATAGTGAAAGTGACCAGTGCTAGTCAGCGGGACACTATATATCCAGGTCTATCTGGATAGTCAAGTGAATCTGTTGGTGAATGAGGTCAATCCAAATGTTTTCTAGTAAGTGAACGAAGAGCGCATTTTGCCGCGAGAGTGGTTGGGCGAGCCACACGTGCCGTGGCTGGTGGCGCGCGGGCTGGAGAGCGTGCCTCGCGAGCGTGCCATTCGCACCGGCTTTCAGCGCATACGCGCATCCGTGTTCCGGGGTACAACAAGAGGCGGCCTGTTTGTTAGCGAACAGATGTCAGCGTTCCTGCCGCATTTCTCACCCAAGTTTTTGATTCCGAGGTCTGTTCGGGAGCTTAACATATTTTATGTGATTCATAACAGAAGTGGTGTCTCTAATGCCTTCACACTCATCTCTACTGCTGTTAAAAACACGAACTCGCGCCAACTGCAAAACGCTGTTATTTTAAGCGTGTTTAATTCAGCGGCAGTTTAGTAAATGTCTCGTCTTCTGTTATTTGGATTTGTAATAAAAGAAATCTTAACAAACTCGGTTTCATGATTGCGATGAAACTTGCGTCTCACGGGGAATATACAGTATTTGTGAAATGTCATTCTGCGTTAGAAGTCGAATGTGCACCCCATTTTGTCAAAAGCTACAACAGATCATCATCATCCCCTTATTTGTGATTATGGGTAATTAAATTGTTTAAACCCCCCGCTAAGCGCTCTGGCTGTTGACGCAAATAGGAGTTGCCATGGATTCAGGGGATTTGCAGCAAGTGTATGTTCAGTTGGTTCGGTTTTCAGCCAGAATGTAACTAGTCTGAATATTTTATTGTTATTGTTATTAAAATGTTTTAAACCATTATACTTTTTGAGTACAAGTATCCTTATGAATTTGCATGTAATGTGAGATTGTGATGCATTGTCTTCATAGAGCTTCAGGTCAATGTCACTTTTTAATACCTCACTGTTAGCTTAGGGTACCTGGTTTATAGGCAGAGCTGGACTTTTAAATTCATAAATTTATAAGATGAATATGCATGGGATTAATTTGTTCTTTGTATGAAAATTGGTACATTTTAATAAGATTTGTTATGAATAACTTGGCATCATTTAGGTAATGCATTTTACCTCTTGTGTTTATAATTGTTTGAATATATGTTCAATGTTTTTTGTTTCCAACATTAGTTTCTCTTTAAAACTTGTTCCTACAGCAACTTCAGCGAAAATGGGCTTGGTTGAAACAAAGCTAGCTATCATTCCTGGAGCAGGTAAGACAGACTTTGACACTGTATTTACTGCTGTGCAGATTGATGCTAATATGTGCTTTCCCAGAACTGCAGTACTTTCTGTTCTTTCGTGTAACCAGCATAAACTTAGAGGTCACTGGAACACAATTTAGAGTTGAAGGGAAAAGGGGGCTTTTGGTGTGTTTTATATTCATTGCTTTGTACATATACAAGGGTGCATGCACAAATATCAAATGTTTTTTGCATTATTTAGAAATTTGTAAAATTAGTGCATTTACAGCACTGGAAGTAGTTTCAGAGAGTAATTAAAAGTCTCATTTTATCTAATTTTTCATCAGTGATACTGTTGTGCCACAGTGCATCTGTAAAAGTTAAAATATCATTGGTTTTGATGAACGTAGATGGTTTCACGTTGCGATACTCTGTAGATTTCCCCTCCATGATAAATCACACTTCAAAAACAGCTGGCATCCAATGAAGACTCTCCCGCAACACATCGTGATTGTTTTAATCTTTTTTTTTTTGCCTGTGTGTTACTGTCATATTGACACTGTGTACACGACTCCAAAACATGTGCTGTTTACTGTGTACAAGGGACTGCTTTTTTAAATGATGTGTTGAATCCAAGGTTTGACTAAACATTCCGTTAAGCGTCTGCCGCCTTTTCATACCTCGTCCAAGCTTTGGTGCAGTAATGCATGAATGTCAGTGTCATGAAAACCCTCCTCTTTCTAAAGCACGTAACTTTCTGGAGATGACTGTCAGATTTGGATGATGTTCAGTTTTTTTTCTTTTTGTCCCCGATAGTTAACCTTAAAAGGAGAAATAGTGGGGAAAGCATTAAGTAAATGAACTG
Source organism: Gnathonemus echidnorhynchus (assembly GCA_026776725.1). Lineage (NCBI taxonomy): Eukaryota > Metazoa > Chordata > Actinopteri > Osteoglossiformes > Mormyridae > Gnathonemus > Gnathonemus echidnorhynchus. Next base: position 559,493 of record JAODJU010000119.1, read on the forward strand.
TCCAATAACCCCCACCCCCAATAAAATAAATTCCTGTTGTGCAATGCTGGAACTTTCAAACAGGCTTTGATGATAACCAGAAAAGTTGTGATTTCATGCTTTCAGTCATACTTTTATCATAATTAAACCCATTTGTAATGGTGGTGAGAATGAAATATTATAGTTAATCGCATGCACTCACCACTCAAGCTTTTATTTTTTTCTCCATGATCGATAGCAAGGCACTTGGTATAATCATCAAATCTCAGAAGCTTTCGGTTTTCTGGATGGTAATGCACCTTTGGCCCCGGTGAATTGCAGGACCTGTTGGTTTTGGTCAATCTCAGGTCTAATTGAGTAGTTTATAGCCTCGCCTAACATAACAGATCTTAAATAACCACTGACTAAAATGTCAGTGTTCTTGAGCATCTGTTGCTCTCAATCAAAGTTTTAACCCTACTGTGTGGCGCAACATAACTGGGTTCAAATTTAGGGCCATTTCTTTCTTGGGGGAAAATGGGTTACCACAGGCGCAAAGTAACTTATCTGGGGGCCCTAGGCTGACATCAGCAGAGACACTTAGGTGTTGCTGTCCTGAGATATAATTTATGATAGCCTATGCATTAATCTGCCCCTGGGTTCCTGAGTCTTGGTTTACTTCTTTATTTTATTTTATTTTAAAATTTTGGGTTGGTTTGACCCTAGAAGGAAGGAATGATATCAGCAAAAGGCATCATACATTAATATAGGAGGAAGGTGTTTTTACCGTGTTACTAGGTAGGAGGGGTCCTGTAAGCTGTGCTGTTTTTGTTTTGTAAACGAGCCCGTGTCCTGGAAGGTGTGTGTATCACGACACTTGAGACCAGTTTTATGTTCCAAATGATCTTCACATGTGCTGGGTTTAGATTGAGTGGCATTTCTCCTGCATGTTCCCAGGGTTAAGTACGTACACCCGACCTCTCCAATTCAGCCAAGTCAGCTGGCGTGAAAACTACTGCCGAATCACCCGTGAGGAGCTGAGTTTAACAACCCTCTGTTACGCAACCCTCACTCGACGTAAATCCGTAACTCGAGTAATGCAGCTTTTTTTTTTTTTTTTTTTAAACAGTTGTGCTTCTCCAGCTGACCTTTAGCCTAATTTCTTCTGGGCTGGTGAAAGTACGCAGAGGTGCATATGACACTGCAAGTGACGGAGTCTGTGTGGACCCCCTGACCCAGTTTAATTAAAACATTGTAATACAGTTGCATTTAATTTATTGAGCAAATACGATTATCCAAAATTACGTACGTTTTTTTTTTTTCTTCTTCTTCAGGAAGCAAGGTCAAGCAGTCCTTGGAGCAACTGAGGGCTAAGGGCCTTGCTCAAGGACCTGATGGCAATCAGTCCGCCGACCCTGTCTTTTGAACTGGCAATATTCCAATTACAGTCACAGCTCCCTAACCCACTGAGCTGTACACCACCCCCAGAAATTTTTGTTTACATCATACACACATAACCACTTTGTTGCGGCCTTTAACATAAGTCAATTTGCATAGCCCGCATTCCGTGTAGGATTTCTTCCAGTAAGTCACCAGTAACATAAAACTTGGCAGCCCCAGTCTGGCGCTTCAATCGAACAGTGAGGCGGTGTGGCTGACACGGGCAGGTGACACCTCCAGTGTGCTCCAGGGTGGATGCTGGGCCAAGCTCAAGGCTGGGCGATGCCGTATAGCCGATAAGGGTGATGAGCTTGGTTTTTTTCTGAAAGATGCGTTCGGCCCCTGCTTGCTCAGGTTTGTTCAATAGGGTTTGCCAGCTAAATGGAGCTGATGTTAAATGTGAGGAAGCTCCTCGTGTTTATGGTACATCCAGGCATATCTCTCTCCTCTTCCCATCCCCAAACACTCCAGAAGATTAGTTAGTTTGTCATGTTGCAAGGTCTCTAATAATCTCATTGCTCTGAAATTTCAGCGCTCCAGAGACCCAGTTCAAGGTCCAATTCTGTGTGTCCTAAAAACAACACATTCATAACCCACTTCCATACAAAAAAACACTTCTGTGTTTAATGTCTATTATAAGCTTTTTAAAAGCCCAACTGGTGCCTAGTTTTCACAACCTGCTTGCACAAACTATTTAGCTCAGTGAGCTTTACTCCTGCATTGCAAGCTGGTGACTGTAAGGTATTACCATCAAACCCTGGAAGGGTCTCTCTGTATGTGGGTCAACAGGATTGTTATGGCCCAGTAGAACAGGTAATTTAAGAATATTCATAAATATTTACAATGGTTCTAGCTGCCTGAGTTTCTGAAGTAAGCTGTTTATGTATATACATTCTGTCATACCCCAGGAAAAACCATGAATTTAGGGATATCAGAACGTCGAGCGAATCTTGCATTTCAGAACATTAAAGTAATGTTAAATGTCAAGTAACACAAATTTTGAATTTCAGAATATTATGTTAAAATAATTGGTCTTCCTGATCAAGTTCTTCTGTGATTTTTTTGAGCAGGATTTAATTAGATAACAGAATTGTATGCAGTATTTCTCAGGAGTTTCGGATAGAGATCCAGTTATTTCTTGATGGCGTACTTATATTTTTGTTAATAAACCACATTTTGGTAGACTTAAACAAATTGTATTTTATTGCACTTTTTAACTCTACAGATTAGAAAATGAGTTTGAGCTCGACAAATACAGCACCTAGAGAAACATTTTTTCTGTTTCTAGACCTCTTCAGCATATATTTATATACTCCCCTCCCCACAAAATACATTTGTACTCAACAGCTGACATAAATGTCCCTAAGTTTAGCTACTTGCTTGCCATTGAAGTCACTGGAGTCAAACCCAAGGTCACAATGGAAACCAGCAAGGGATTTCAGACATTGCATGAAGCCTCAGATGTTATTGACAAGCGCGTTTGGGAGAAATGGGTCAGAGGAAAGGCTTCAGAACGTAAATGAATACACGCTGAATAGAGTCTAGAAATAGCCCTGTTAGCCAGGCCTGGTAATTTTAAACCTGTAAACACAACCTTTGAAAAGTGGGCCAAACTTTTGTAACGTTACGCCTATTCAAGGAGCTGGTGTCTATATATAAATTCCTTTTTGTTGATCAACGATGAAAGCTGTTATTCAGACTTGTTCCTTTTAGTGGCTCAGGTAGCCACTCCTGTCAGTTGTGCAAAGAAAGCAGTGCACTGCATAGCGTCCAGATATTTTCCCCAGGGTCTCTCCAAGTCTTTTTTTTGTTTTTCCTATCTTACTATTCGTTAATAACCAAGCTAGTGTGGATAGTAGTAAAATGATGAAGAAATGATTTATTATTAATAATAATAATAATAATAATAATAATAACTATTAATTTCTTCTCAGCATATGACCCATTGATCATACAGTAAAGATCCTTTGACTTGATATTGACTTGTGGAGACTCTTATGGTAACAATCTGTTTTTAAGGACTGCTGAGTTATAACCCCCCCCCCAATTTTGCAGACTGTGTGGATAGGCGGGGGATGTGTGGATGTTGCTGCCCTCCGGCGCGCAGCTGAACGCTCTCTGTCCTGAGAGCCACTCTGAGCCGCAGTGGACGGTCTCAGAGGGTCTGTCTCTGACTGATGATGCTCATCCTCAGGAGGCCCAGGACCTTACGTCTTGAGGTGGCTGCATCCTTTGTGGCAACTGACAGCCTCGGTGGTGTGGAAGCCAAGAGTGTCTGGCTGCTGCCATGTCCTGTCTCTGTATAGCCTGGAGCTGTATTTCAAACGACGGTGATGTAGACTTTGAATCACCATATTAGGTATTAGCTTTTTCTACCAGTTAATATATTAATGAAGCCCAGTTTGTATATATAGGTGGTTCTCGGCTGACAAAAGTAATCTGTTCCACAGACCCTTGCATAAGTCAAATTTTAGATTGATAGAAATGCTAGATTGACCTTCCTATACCATTTAAAATAATTCATAGCAGAAACCGCCTAAGCAAAAATATTCTAGGAATATGTACCAAAGAAAACACATTAAACAAATGAAAAATGTAAATTTACTTATAGGAATATGTAGTCTTTTTGGGTTAACACTTCAGTAAACCATGTATCTCTGACCCAGGATTACTTAAATTAGTTGTACTCAAGTTGAGAGCTGCCTGTGTTGTGTTTTCCACCAGATTACTGTTGATCAGTTTGCCATTCAACCCACTGATTTGAATATTGGGGTGGCTGTGAAAGTCTTTCTGCCCTGACTAAGTAGTTCAGTTTATGTTCTGTTGATCTATTGTTATTGGGGGTAATCAGTTATTTAGAAACCAAGGGTCCACTGACTGTATTCAGCAGCTGATTACCATTTAACAATTATGCCTTTTGATATAAAACACTTGAAGTAAATCAGTATTGGTCTTCAGAAGCAATCTTCTGCTGGCTTGATTTGTTCTGTTAAATAATTATTTGCTTTTCACTGGTATTGACATGTCAAACTGACCCAGTCTCTTACTGGAATTTCAGAAGCTCTCGGACATTTTATTTTCCTCCCTCTCTTGCTGAAAAGCACAAGCCTGGTGCTTCCCAATCTATTGTTGCCATCATGGGTACGAAGGATTGTTCTTTCAAGAGTCTGCTAAGGTGACTCGGCAGATGGTATGATGAGTTGAGGCGCATTCTCCTGTCTAAGGAGCACCTTCTCTGTGATGTTAGTTAACCTGCCTCATTTTGAATTGTATGCTAAGAAGTTTGACTTCAGTGTTAATGCAGGGTGGCCGCGGATCCTTAAAAAGTCTTAAATTCTGTTGTCCTAAAATAAGGCCTTTAAATGTCTTAATTTGTCTTAAATCTAAATCCAAGGGTCTTAATTTTTTATCTTAATTTTAGAGGGAATTTCTCCATCATTAAAATGTTTTTTTTTTTACACTTTGAAAAGGAAAAGTTT
>JAODJU010000119.1:573341-594387 GCA_026776725.1 Gnathonemus echidnorhynchus
CCAGGGGGCGCCATGGCGGCCCCTAACCCCCCCCCCCCCCCCAGCTGCTCTCACTTCACATATGAGCTATTCCAAGCCTGTCGGGGAGGCTAAAAATAGGAGCTGCTCCACACTCGCTTTCCAAAGTGTGCCGTCAGCTTGGGGGGGAGCAGTCAGCAATTTCCAGTGTTCGAGTAACGTGAACCATGTGATTTTCCGAAAAGCTTAAAAAAAAAAAACAAAAATGAATCACCATCCCAAGGAAATCAAAGGCCTACCTTGGCGTCTGAAAAGTGCTCACCTGCGGCTTCGGGCCCATCGGTCAACTTCAGTGCAGAGGAGGAGAGGAAAAGAGGCTGGGATTCGTGTTTCATGGGGGTTCACTTGGTGTGAATGAGCCTAACAAAAAAAGTGCTCTGTCACTGGGATTCACAAGTCATCGACGCTACATCAATAAAAGGAAGGTGCTGACTGTCAGCTGATAGCATAGTGACACTACAAGATGTGATGTTTTATGGCTGGAATTCCCCAGAGGCAGTGAGACAGTGATCTGTAAGACAGTGAGTGTGATCTTTCAGGTTGTGAAATAGTCATCTGTGAGGCATAGTGATCTGTGACAGTGAGCGTCATTGGTGAGGCAGTGAGAGAATGATTTGCAGGACAGAGTGATCTGTGAGTTGGCAGGAGAGTGATCTGTAAGGTAGTAAGTGAGTAATTTGTAAGACAGAGTGATTTGTAAGGTACCAAAAGAGTGATCTGTAAAACAGTGATTGTGATCTGCAAGTCAGTGGGAGAGTGATCTATAAGATAGTGATTGTGATCTATGAGGTGACAGGAATGATGTGTAAGACTGTGAGAGTGATCTGTAAGACATGGAGTAATTTCTTGTTTTGTCCATAAAGATGACCAGTTTGTATTTATTTTCATTTTTAGAATGCAAAAAAGTGAAACGATTCCCATTAGCGGGAGGAAAAACTTCCGGAACATGTGATTTGCGAGATCTGACATTATTTCTGATAAATGTTCTCTAGTGGTGAATCAGTTTTGTGGTTTTGTTGTAAAGCCTCTTTGAAAAGAGATTCCAACTCTAACAAGCAACTGCTATTTTTTACACCTAAACAGAATTTATTGGAAGAGTAACTCAAGGCAAATACTTAGCTACAGACTCCCTCTGTTTATAAATTAACATTGTGACTGATTCAAAAGTTCTCCTTCCCTTTGTTTATAGGTTAATCTCATTTATATACAGACACATTAATGTTTTACATTAGGCTTAAATATTGAGTATTTTTTGGGCCGCAGTCAAGGTGCTTTTTGAGGAACATGGATTTTTAGGAACAGACTCAACACAGGTTAGGTATTACACTGATATATACAAAAAAAAAAAAAAAACCTGACACAAATACGGCCCGGCCCACAAATGTTACCGTATGTCAACATCGGAATTAGCGCAGGTTAAGAGGGGTTGCTGAGCAACAGTGGGAGGGATGAAGCGGTGGCACTTGAGACAATATGCGGAGTGACGCAGGTGGTGCCTCTCGTGCTCTTGTGCTTAAAAAAAACACTGACCTGCAGGTCCTCTCAACGCACGTAAGAGCGTTTGAATGTGTCAGGGACTTTTAAGAATGAATAATGCAGTCCAGAGTGAGCACTGCACTGGGAAGGACACCCCTGATGCTGTTTTTAATGTTACCATGACAACCAGCTACTAAGTACAGTAATGAAACTCTAATTATAAGAGTAAGCCTGCTCATCTATCTGTGGCATCTCTTGTTTGTCCTGACCTTCCACCGTTGCCAAGGGGAAGCTTAGCAATGAGAATATCTTTTAACGCAAGGCAATTAAGACATTATTCTTCCCTCTGCCCGTACAAATTGCCTTTTGATATGGAAAACAATCAACGCAGCAGATGAGCTATAGTAATCTCTCTAGTTTATGGAGAATTTTTGAAGGACGCATTCCTGTTACTATGTCAAACTTGAACTACAAGATACATTTATTGTTTTTACTCTTAGCTAATGATTTTTATTATTATTATTATTATTAAGTCATTAACCCTTTAGTCACCGTGACTCGTGGCACACTCAGCAGGTCTGGCATCCTGTTTCCAGTGTTGCTGGGCTCGTAATCCTTGGCCATGGCAGCCTCTACTTTCCCCCACTAGCTCAGCCTGATTTCAGGATGAAGAGAAGGTGAGGGATCCTCAGCTGGATCGAGTGACTGCTGCATGGTGCTGGCATCCTGCCGCTAGTACTGTACTTGAGATCTTGAGTATGCTGTGCTTTTGTTGCATGGGAGAGGCTGATGCCCATTGCTGACAGACCGTTAAGCCAGACCCTTGAGTTAGAGCGCACGGTTAACACGGAGATACTATCCATGCCAGATGATCTATAGATTACCTTGGCCTCTTTTGCCTACAGATGCCAGCTGTCCATACTCTAAGTCCGTTCTGCAAACTGGGGATGCAGTTGATTCTGAATTAATACCTACCCAGCATTTACATGAGCATAAGGGAGAAGAGACTTCAGCCCCATCGCTGCGTGACGTGATCGCAGTCACACCCCCGTTAGCACCCCCCCCGTCTCAGAGCCCCTAAAGTAGGCGGTACTTACTTTCTGCAGATCCATGCCCCCTGGGGTCGTCTCACCAGGGTCTGGAAGATTCCCTCTGGCCTCCTCGAGCTTGGGAGTATGTGACAGCCTCGCCACAGGATCCCCGCTCGCTGAAGTCAGATGCCCACCCCCACATGCACAGCCAGCACATCCCCTCTGGTCCCCCACCATGAATCGTCGCCCTTATTGTGTGCGCCGATCCGCCAACTGTTGCATTTGCATTTAGTGGATCTTTTCCTTTCCTGTTATCAGCTTGCCGACGCCTCTTGCTGGCATGTTAGCAGATGTCAGGACAGGCATAATGACAGAGGCAGCTGTCAGATACGCTAACACAGTCCACAAGATACTCTTTTAGGCCATATTTAATATACATTTGTGTGTGTATGTGGAGGGAGATATATGTGATATTTAGATGTTATATTTAATTGTATATATCAGTGTAATACCTAACGTGTAGTTTGTTTTCTGCTATCTGTTACACATTTTCCTGTAACTACCTGCTGTTTCAGGGGAAAAGATTAAATGTACTTGGATTAATCTCCTTTCCACTGCATTCACCTGATTATAAAGCCATGTGGATTTATTTGACAGGGTCAGGTGTTGTGTTAAGGGGCCGTTCTTAAGGGTTTAAAGATGCAGTTTATTGTCGCCGATCCAGAAGGCAGTTTGCTGTCCTGAGGCAGCTGCTCGACTTTGCCCTAATTTTAGCAGCTCATCAATGGCCAGGAGGCTGCTGATGTAATGGTGATCTGCAGATATTGGATGGCCATTGTGCTGAATATAGACAGAATTTAATGCTGATCCTTTGGCCCGGTGCCAAAGCGTGACACACAACCCATGCCTTGGGCAAGCTGTTGTGGGGATGGGGTGGTGTTGATAGGGTTTGAGGGCCATTTCGAGGAAAGCTGATGCCAGGCCTGTTTGCACTTGTGCATGCGTGTGTGTGTTTGGGGGGTGGGGGGCTTTTTCTTTTTTTACACATAAGCCCCGCTCTCCTAGCGCGTGTGCAATGTTAGCATTTATTAATAATTAGCGTGTCAGGCCGGCTTGTTCTGATCATTGTAATCTAGTGAGTTATCTCACGAATCGCATTCATATTAACTTCCCCTATCGATTTCTAGTAAGTTTCTGTTTCAAGAAATACATTTCAACATGCTTAAGTAACACTTTCTCCCCGCAGTGCCAGTCAGGGTTACTCTGTACTCAAGTTTATATTTAGTTTCAAAAGGGACCGTGAAATATCTTCTGGTCCAGTTCCGGGATTCTTTTTCGTAAATGAAGATAGAGGAGAAGTGCGGACAAGAGCTGGAGAGCTAATCGCCGCACAGCTGATGAAAGCGAATTTCTTTTGTGGACATGAAACAAGCTCAGAAGTTTGTCCGCTGCCGAGCGGCGGATGAGTTTATTTAATCCCCCGGATCCGGGGGGGCGGGGAGAACATGCCGTTTCGTGGCGTTATGCAATGCCGCGTTGATTACTGCGGATTACAGTAAATGATTTCCCGCTCCCACTGACTGGCAAGGCCATGAAAACAGACCTCGTAGAAGGCAGCACATTCCCAGTACATAACACAATCAGCTCGCTTCCTTATTCCCATTGGCGGGCTGCCATCATTCTCGCTAACGCAGAACAAACGTCTTCGTTTCAACATAGTTTTCATTTGCGGGGAATTCACGTGTATTTGTCTGAATTTGAGGCATTAGTGTCCTGTTTTATCTTCATGCATGTAGGTCCGCTGAATCATTAGGTCTTATTTTTCTGATGGTTAAGTAGGCCTACTTTATTCTAAATCCGCAATGGCGAGGACAAAACATTTTATGAGAGGTCGTATATTGAAATATGTGATTTCTTTACTCGGCTACTAGACTGGGATTAATTTTTTAGTTTTTTTAATATAAAAAAATCTATTTTTTAGCAACAAATATCTACACATATCTCTCTATCACATAGATGGAAATGTACGTGTCGCATGTGACATGCACGCTGCCCCGCCCTTTCCTGGGATGTGGAGAAGGATTATCTTAGCTTTTATTAAGACATGAACTCTACCGTTTGTGCAATCCATTAAATAAAATAAATCCAAATTTCTGTCAAAATACAGTACTACTGTAAATTTCCTGAAAACCTTGCAGCATTATTTGGCTATGAGCCAGCCAAGGTATTTCAGGTCAATCCTTTTCAAGAGTCTTTGTTAATTTGTTTTTATAAAGAACAAAATTACATAATGTACAGACACAATACTGTATTTAAAAAACATAGAACAACGGAAGACAAACGTTTAAAATGTTTTACGTTTGTTTTACTCTTACCTAAAAATGAGTGGTAAAAAGATAAGAATGAAGTTTTTATTAAATGGAGGAAATGGATTATTCCTTCTAATTATTGCGCAAACTGCTGAATCCTATATTTTAAAATTGTTTATTAAAGCAGTTTCACAGAAACTCCCAAGAAGGTTCATATGACGTGATTGAAGAATTAGGCAAAAAGTCAAATTGAACTTATGTCACACAATCTAGTTTTTCCCTGCCGTTTAGAATTAGCATATGAGATGAAGTAATTCAGTTAAGGCAAGGGCCGATACGGAACCACGCTGGTGTCTCTCCCCTAATTTTGAACCCAGGCAACACTTTTGATTCGGCAGCCTCCTCGCCTCCCGCAGGACATGGCGCGCGCTCCCGTATCCTGATCGCGCTCCCCGCGCTGAAACAGATTGCACGGCGCAATTCGTAGGGAGCCCGGTTTCGCTCTTCAGGAGGTTTTCGGAGTAGCCGATTTGGCATAGCCAAAGTGAGATACTTCGGGGCAAATAAAAGGCGCCCTCCTGTGGCGCCCCCTTTGCTCATCGCCGGCGCTCCCTGCGAGAGGTGACATAACTTGACTCGCTGTCATCTCCGATTCAGTCATTCCGCGCGGCTCGTCACTCCCGAACAGAAATCACAGGCTGTTTTTGACTCTTATTTAGGGGGGCTTAAGTGGGGACGCCGTAAGGCGGGGGGGGGGGGCATTTAGGACGATTCCAAGGGCCCCTGAGTGACAGGGGGCTTAGAGAAATTGGAAAATAACTAGATTGGTTTGGAATGGGGGCCCCGATATGATATGCCTTCATGGGGCCGAAAATATCTAGCAGCATCCCCCTTTTTTGTCTAGAACCGTTTAACCATTTGTTTGCATTTTCGTAAAGGCCACATGTCGTACCCTCCTCTCGGCAGATGCAATTGTGGGGGACCCGTATTCCTTCGGGCGGCTGAGCCCCTACTGACAAATCTTTAGAATCGCCTCTGGTATAATTTTTTTTTTCTTCTTCTTAATTTAAATATACAGAGCATTTAAATACGAGTGAAATACACTGTGGTGTTGCTGCTCCTTAGTTACTGCTCTTTTATTCTCACGTTCCCCCTGTTATGCAAGATGTGTGTCGAAATGTACTTCCTGTGCTTGAAGTTACCGTACCGTGGTGCCAGGCTGAATGAAGACGCAGTGAAAGGTGTAAATAGTGCGATACTTGGTGCAGTGGAAAAACACCATTAGGGTCTAAATGGGCCGGGATATCCAGTCGTGGGCATCCATTCCTCAGGTGTGTGTCCATCTGTTTGCTCTGTTACGCTCTCCATAACACGCATTCCTGCATTGTCCGTTTCTGTCAACATATGACATGGAGAAAAAAGAAATAGTTGTGCGCCATTGGTGCCGAACCTAAGACAATATACAAAAGCATTCAGCTTGAAAATGGAGATTCCTGGCCCCTCTTTGTTGATCACGTTTATAGGAAGTTTTAGACATATACCGCTCTAACGGAAAGGGGGAGTTCTTTTTTGTGACACCAGCGCCGCCGGGTGTCGAAAAGAGGCATTAACAGAGTAATTAAGAACTTCCTTTTGCCGTCGGATCTGTTTGCAGACCACTTCTGCTGAGCCTGAATATTCGTGGTTATACTCGCTAATGTGGAGAAGTGCGTGTTAAAATTCGAGAAAAAAAATCACTGCTTAATTAGGAGTCGGCCGTAAAAATCACTGTGATCGTGGGTAACATGCATCATTCCGATCCATCCAAAAAATAACTTTATTGATAACGGAAGTAGTTCGTTTACCTAAAATATAAAAATTGAATACAATCTTCTGCAATTACTTGATTTGACCTGGCATAAATGAGGTTAAATTACATTAGAGTAAAAAGAAAATAGAGGTGTATCTTAATTGTTGAAACCCATGTATAGAACAATAGCTAATATAACATGGAGATATGATGAACCCAGGAATTTACAATTTAATAGGCAAAGACTTTAAAAGGCTGCAGCTGCCAATGCGTCTGTAGATATAATCAAGATTATTGCCCCCTAAACCCTTTTTGAAGATTCATTATTGAATTATGGTTTATTCTAAAATATCTTCATATATACCATCCCCTTCCAGAATCGCAGGCATGCCCCGCAGCATATGTGAAGCTATCAAACAGAAGATACACAACATCTCATCTACATGACAGTAGCTTGGAAGAGCTGACCGCAAGGCAACCACACAGTGCCCAGGGAAGACTGTATACGCTTTCCAATAGCTTTCCGGTGGTTTGAACTGGCATCCGCTCCACTGCACAATAAATTAAATGTCGAACCACATCCATTTAGTCTCTGTGCTGCAAAGTTATTTAATATGGCGGGTGGCACAGTGTAATCATCCCCTGTGGTCTGCTAACCCCAGGCAGACTCTGCACCAAACAGCGTGGATTTGCTCTGTAGTGCTGCTGACATTATCATCTCTCTGTCAGTATTATTATTATTATTTTTTTGTGTGGTGAAAAAGACGTACATTACATAAGCTCATTTTAAAAAACAAAATCTGAACTTTCTACCAATTTAAGAAGAATGAAACCAAAAACTCACAAATTACAACAAAAGAACAGAAGTAAATCTAAATCAGTGTCAGGTTAAGGTTCGTGAAGCGTGCTGTGACCCTCTTGCTTCTCCTGAGTAAATGTGTGTTATTCCACAGTGATAGCATGTTCGCCTCTGAGTTAGATCCACACAGCGATCATTCTCAGGCCCTCTTTAAGACGCCATGTACTGAGAAACAGGGCTGATCTGATTAAAATAAAACAATTATCACTTTAATCTACAGGTTATGCATCTCTGGCCTCAGAGGACCATGACTGAGAACCACTGGTCTATCGGTTTGAATAAAAAACCATAGAAACAATGTAATGGAATCATGAACATTTGTTTTAGGGTCTTGCAAGATTATGCTATTTTTAGAAAATAGTATGAAGGACCTATTTACATTCTCCTCAAGTTAAGATGATGCAAAAATTCCAAAAAGTTAATCAGTGGATTAGTTTGTTCAAAATCCTTGTTATGAAATAATCTTCCCTGTAATTGCAAAAAAAAAAAAAAAAAAAACAAATGAGTATGAAAAGCATTGCATTGAAATCTTGGAGTGGAGCAGTGATTCATGCAACAGTTCTTTAACTTAAATAATTAATTTTAGATAATTCAGCACAAATTGGACTCAACAAGTATCTCGAAAGGGTTCTCAAAGCACAGTTGGCAGAGAGGGACAGATGCAATCAAATTAATTTCAGCGACGTGCTGTAAAGAAACCAGAAGCAGAAAATGACAGTTGAACCGACCTGGGTGCAAGAAGACAGAAAAAAACAAAAAAAAACTCTATAGCACAAAAATATCCCCAAACTGGGAGGAGCAGGTGCCGTGGTCCTGGAGTCTTCGTCTACCACAGGCTGAGTAAGTGGCCCTGCAGCCTACAGAAATAGGACTTGGTTTACCAGTCGGTGCAGCCTTCTCACACGATACCCGCCTGCCGCCAGGCCCGGTGCTGATATCACCTCCACACAGGCTGTCGGGCCCTGACCAGAGGCACCATGCAGGCCTGCCCTGTGGCTTCAGTCCCCAGCGCAACGGGGCCTCTGACATGGCTACAGATCCTACTGTGGGCGGCCTGCTTCCGGCAGATGTCCCAGATACCAGGCCGAGACGATCCCACCACAAGAGGGGTTGCGTAAAGAGACAGGCTCCCTTCTAACCTGTCGAGCGTGTCGGCTCTTCCTCTGGTCAGACTCGTCGAGGCATCCTAGGTGAATTGTGGTCAACATCCAGTAAAGCAGATGTTTCAATGATGCCTTTTTTTCTCAGAACAATCGCCTGCAGTTTAACCAGCATAACGGATTTGACTCTCCCCCAGCACTCCCCGCCCACACCCACCCCACTCCATCTCTGCACTTCAAGCCAAATTTTATCCATTAGCTTAATTCTAATTGACAGAACATTCTTCTTGTTCTACAGCACGGCGGCATTGGCTGACATTAAAAGGTCGTCCATGTTGCAGTTTGCATATAGCAGAACGCTAATATGCAATTTGGGTACACTTTATGATCATGTGACCTCAGTATATGTAACATTTTGATGTACCGTCCTGGACCAATGGGCCAAGTACAACCAGACTAAAGAGCTGCAGAGGTACTAAAACCGTAAAGACTTTGGGCCTGGTAGGAAGAGAATGTCAACATTATAGGATGCATCTTTAGCATCATAACTGAATTTGTAGGTAGTTTTTGCCATTACCTGCTGTGCCCTAAACATGGCTGCCAGTTACTATTAACTCGTAAATAGCATTTGGCAGATTTTGGCCCTGAGTGGTGTGCTATTCGGCTGAGGTCATTTCTCCCGGTTTACGTCACTATTCGAAATAAGACTGTAATTGTTTAATTGTCACAAATCTTTTCTGCCCGCATCTGAGATATTTGTAGCATGAAAGCCCAGAATGGCAGCTATTTCTGGGTGAAGTTTCACACTTTCTCTATAAATTGGAGGTTGCGAATGACTCATTTGCTGTGTTTGTCTCAAATGAATTCAGACACCGCACAAGGATTTTATTAATTTGTTGAAATTAGCTGTGAACTCAGCAATCAAAAAAGCCCATCAAAATCAGGTGGGAAAAAAAACTGTGAAGCCATACGTTTATTTTGGTACTGTATTCTCCAGCTGATTATAGTCATTACTAGAAAGAACCCCAGTATCCTTCTCCTATTAAATTTGGCCATGATCAAAGGTAGCTTATTCAGGCTTTTGTGAAGTAATCCTTCACATGTTGATTAATCAAAACATTGCACTGATCTGCTTGATCTTGTCATGGGCTACAGAACTGTCACATTCTGGGACAATGAGGTTGCCTGTGATGCAACTAGACATAACCTATCTGACCAATCTTGGACCATGTTGGCTTTGGTCACACCCTGATTCATGACTGAATGTTGTCCTCCTTGCATCCAGCTCCAATAGTCAAGGCGATAAGGCAGACCAGCCGCACTTCCTTAGACCCGTACGAAGGAAGACAACAGCTTGCCCACAGTGTGCGTGTTTGTGCGCACGTGCATCTCTCATCACTCCAGAAGTGATCGCTCGACTCGCTGAGAAAGGCGACAACCACTACTGAGGGAACACCTGCACGGACAAGGCCTGCTTCCGGAAGATACCGCAGCCGGAAACCCATTGTGGTTCTGTCCTGCTCGTGTCTTTCTCTGAGTCGCCCCCGTCGTCTGGCGCTGAGCGAGACTATTGCCTGCTTAGGGTCCCAAGCTAAGCCGTGAGCACCTACTGAAACACCCAAGAAGTCTTACTTCCTGATCTGGTCATCCCAGCCAGATTTCGATTTCATTTTTCTTTTTCTCTGGCAGAATGAGTGTAGATATGACCCGAATTGTTCAAGATTCTTCGTCATTTCTTTCATACAGGTGCATGAGAAATGACATAGTGTTCCCCGAGGCAGAGCGGTAGTCAAAACCATTTTTCTTGAATCCAAGTCCAAGACCAGCACTAGTCGAGTCAAGACCGAGTCCAAAGAGGTTTGATTTGAAATGAGAGAGAAGTGTACATTTTAAAGTGTACATTTCGAAAGGGTTCTCAAAGCACAGTTGGCACAGAGGGACAGAATTGTGACAGAAATAAAAGAATCCTCTTTGAGCAGATTCTTACCTCACTTACCTGTTTATAATTTTTGTGTGATGCTTGAGACACAGAATATCTTCTATTTTAAGATCAATTTGCATTATTATGATCAAAAAGCAAGTGCGGTGTCACAACACTGTATCATTAAAAAGCTATAGGACATATTTACTTTCAGTATATTCATTTCACTCAATATCATGCTGAACAGTCAAAACAGCATGTAACCCCACCCAGAGAAGGCTGTTCTGCCATATTTGTGATGATCATTTATAGGCCTAATCTTCACTGATTGCAAATTCCATCAGCAAGAGCTGAGTGTGAAGGTTGAATTAGCCGAGCAATAGCACAGCTGTACATAAAATACTGCAATCCACACCAGATAATGGGAGACATATCAGAGTTCAAAACAGGACAAACTGTGGGTGCGTGACTCGCTGGTGCACCTGTGACCAGGACAGCAAGTCTTCAGGGTGTATCGAGAACCACGGTATCCTGGGTAATGTCGGCATACCACCACGGAGGACGGACCGCATCCAACAGGATAACTGTGTCTGAAAGGGGTGTCTGAGTACTAACCTGGATCGTATTCGAAAACAAAAAGCCACAGCTGCCCAACTCACTGCAGAATTAAATGTGCACTTTGACTCTCTTGTTTCCACCAAAACTGTTCACTGGGCGCTTCGCAGGGTCATTGTTCGTGATCGGGCTGCTATAGCCAAACCTTTGGTCACTTGTGCCAATGTCACCTTCAATGGTGACAGTAACTCAAATATTAGGCTGTGGACAATGAGAAACACATACTGTTCTCTGATGAGTCCACCTTCACTGTCTGTCCCTCATCCTGGAGAATTGCTGGTGGATTGTGGTCCTGTACTCATTGTAGTTCTTGAAAGACGAATAACTATTATGGTGAATCAAAAATTTTAGTTTCATCTCTCAGTTTTTGGGTTTGCTTCTGTGTAAAATATACACTTTTTGTAAACTCCAACCTTACTATTCCTTGCTTCTCACTGATGAAGGGCTTCTGCTTTGCTTTAGGGGTCTTTGGTCCTGCTTCTATGAGTCTGTTATGAACTGTCCTAGCAGTGCACTTCACACCACTTAATGTTTCCCAATGTGACCAGTGCCAATCTGAAGACGGGGGTGAGTCGCTCTCTCTCTTTTATGACTTACACTTTCAGAGCGATCTGGGGAGTGTTCCACAAAACACAAAAAAAGGTTTTCTCAGTAAGCTGGGTTAAGTTAAGCTAGAAGTGATGATTGTCCAATAAGATTTTAGGTAAGGTACATTCCTGCTGAACAATCATGCTAACCATAAGCTAACCAAGTTAACTGGGAATTCCTGCTTCGTGGAGCATCCCCCTGATCTGTAACATTACTTAGATGTAGTTTTGAAGTCTTTTGACGAGTCTTTTGTAACTCATCAGATCAGGCCACTCTCTTCCATTGCTCCATGATCCAGTTCTGACACTCACATGCTGATGGTAGGCGATTTGGTGAACAGGGTACTGGGTACTGACCACTGCATACCGGGAACAATCCACCAGACCTGTCATTTGGACATGCTCTGACACAGTTGTCTAGCCATCAAAATTTGGCCTTTGTCGAAGTCCCTTAGATTCCCCATTTTTCCTGCTTCCAACACATGGACTTCAGTAACTGATCGTTCACTTGCCTAATGTATAACAGCATTCCTGACAGGTGTTATTGTGACGAGATAATCAATGTTATTCACTTCACCTGTCACTGGCTGATCGGTGTACTTGCACAAATACAAAGAATTACCTTATTTGCTTCCCAAAGGCTTTACAGAATGTAACAAAGTAGACTGCATTAAGTCTGTAAGACTTTACTGCCCCCTGCTGTAAACAGGTTGTAAAGATTCTGCTCATTTGCCTATTTATTTATTTACCGCATATATTAGAACCCAGTTTCACTTCAAAACTACATAAATGTTCTAGGTAAATAATTCCAATATTGTGAAAATTCAGGCACAGAAAAGATTAAATTCAAAGTGAAAGCAACTGTTTAAAAATAATTTATTACCGTACAGTAAGCACAAGTCATACGTTTTTCAATTCAAGATGAAAATCCTTCTAATGTATTATCAGTTCACACCATTATCATGATGTGATATCAATGGAAAAGATTTAATACACTCCATAAGAACATTTTATTGTTTGAAAGTACGAGTACACAATTTTTTCATTGCTTTTGACTTTGGTTCTGAAAATCTTTTTTTATTGGTATGGGATATGCAGTTTAGCATATGTGGGAAATAATAAAAAAAATGTTTATAATTAAATGCTAAAACAACTAAATGGATTTGATAGAAAAACCAAGGCAATTGATTTGAATGTGAAATAGGTTGGGAAAAAGCACTGTGAGATTTGTGTGGGTGTTTGTATTTGACCTGTGATGGACTGGTGTCCTGTCTGGGTCCGGCCCCAGTTTCTCCCTTGTGTCATTTTCTATTGTGGCATGTCAGTCACCGTAATCAATATGCAGTTGAATTCGAGTATATTTTGGAGCTTGTAAAATACCAGTAAATCCCAAAACAAATATATGCACATTAATATCTATACATTTACAATTAACAGAACCTAGTAAAAATATAATTCAGACTAGCTAGTTTTCTGCTGTTAAAAATAAAAGCATCAAAATATTGAGGAACATTTATTAAAAAAAAGGGATAATAGAATTAAACCATGAATTCTGCTAATGGTTCCTCTTTTTATCATGCGGGAATGAGGATATAAAGGCCAAAATTTTAGAAGAAACCTTCATATTTCAGATTTGTAAGGTAAAGTGTATGGTTTCCAAATATTACTTGTGCTGCAATCAGAGATGTCCGATATCTGTACAAAAACCTTCATGAAATCTAGCAATTGTAAAAAGATACGTACGTAGACCTATGATTCTGTATAATTTCATCCATTCCATTATACAACGCTAAAGTACTCTCATGGGACAACCAATGCCCAAAACCACATTAGATTTGTGAAATCTCATAGTAGTAATTTCTTAGTCTTGGTTCGACGACATTAAATCCAGGCCTCTCATCTGGTCTGAAAAAGAGAAAAACCACAAACAGCAGATTAAGTAAGCAATGAAAACAAGGAAGAGATACAGCGAAAGGCTGGTTTATTTCTCTGGGTAGCATCTACACCGTCGGTACACCGTAGTCGTGTAGCCTGTATCTCCCCAGAAATGTGACTACAGGCATCGGGCTACAGTATAGATTCTACACAGAATTATCAATCAGCCTTAAAGCATCAGAATGCAGAATGTGCAAAGTGTTCTATAAAATATGAGTGCTGACTATTTTGGACCATGTGTACAATTTGATATGAATTATAAGTGTATGATGTTTGTATTGTTACTATATGTTTGTACTCTGGCACGTCACGTTTTATTTTCCCTTTTTTATGGTAAGAAATTTCAGTTTTGAATCGAATGTGACTATTTTTCCAGTCTAATATAATACATCATTTTAACTCACAGAAACCCAAAGATAATGTTTGGTTTTACCAGTGATATATGGTATTATATTTAATGTGACATCATACACTGTTGCACTCTGGTGAAATATATGCCCGCCCACAGTTGTGTTAGAAAGGCGAGTGTGCGGGTTAACATGGCAGGACCGAGTGACCAGATTACTTGTATGTCCAGCATGTCTTCATGAGCTCGTACACCTCCGGGGGGCAGTTGGCTGGGGCTGCCATACGCTCCCCATTTTCGATCATCTGCAGGACCTCGTTGCCTTTCATGCCCTGCAGGGGGCGACAGGGATCACGCAGCTCAACAAAAGCCAATGTGTATGCAAACAAAACACGGGTTTTTTTTCTTTGGTGGGTGGTATAATGGTGTTCAGTTGGATATTTAAAAAACCACAACCACCAGTTGTCTGTTTCACATCCTTCTCATTTCCCTGGAATCATTTAATCATTTACTAACAATATAATTTCCTACTATTGTTACTACTGCTACTGCTACTACTAATAGTAAGTAAAAAGTACCGCTAGGGTTCTGTTACCCGGCAACTTAGCCGACACCCCACGCGTGCACCATGAGATACAATGGCTCTGTGAGCTTATCACCTTGTATGGTTTTTGGCCATAGGAGTAGGTCTCCCACATCAGGACTCCGAAGCTCCACACATCACTCTTGCAGGAAAACTTAAAATAGTTCATACACTCTGGAGCGTACCATTTGACCGGCCACTTCCCATGGGTTTTTGCCTGCAGGGGAAAAGTGGGACAGCCCATTTTTTAACAGAAAGC
Organism: Gnathonemus echidnorhynchus; assembly: GCA_026776725.1. Classification (NCBI taxonomy): domain Eukaryota; kingdom Metazoa; phylum Chordata; class Actinopteri; order Osteoglossiformes; family Mormyridae; genus Gnathonemus; species Gnathonemus echidnorhynchus. Next base: position 588,170 of record JAODJU010000119.1, read on the forward strand.
AGCAATGAAAAAGCCCTTCAGACATCCATTCATCTTCCATAGTTACCCATCCCACAACAGCACCAAGCACAGTACACAAGGCCAGGGACACAATGGGCACTTTAGACACCAGACCACCTAAATCATAACATTTACATTTATTTATCAGAGACTTTAAGCCTACGTGACATACAATTGTGAAAGCAGGGTCAGACAGGCCCTGAAGCAAATGGGGTTAAGGGCCTTGCCCAAGGCCTCAATGGTGACATCACTCTGCTGACACTGGGATTTGAACCGGATGCCTTCTGATCATGGGCACAAAGTCTGAACCTGCAGAGCCACATGTGAATTCAAGGAGAAGATTCAAACCCAATACAAGGTCCCGGGGGCCGAAACCAAACCCTTAAGCTTAGGGGTGTGAGGTCTCAGGGTGATCCACTAAACCTCCACCTCAAATTCCATGTTCCTGATAAATTACAAATCAGCGGTGGTGTTTACCTCCACTCAAACAAAACATTTGTGTGGGCCCTCTGCTGGCAACAAACAGTCACTGCAACAAATATTTAATAAACACGTTCATTAAAGAGATGCTGAAGCAGCATGTGCTGTTAACCAGCTAGCTAGTTACAAGCTTCCGACTCTGCTTGCTAGCTATATATGTAGTTTTTGAAACATCAGAGAAGGGCAGGAGGCCCCAGAAACAACAGTTACACTCCCCCTATGGTAACCTTCATGTTCCCAGCTCTCCTGTATATCCTGGCAAACCCAGCATACCTTGTAATAATTGTTCTCATCTGCCAGAGCTTTTGACAGCCCAAAGTCGCTGATCTTAGCGTAGTGCTGGGTGACTAACAGCACGTTCCTGGCTGCGAGGTCCCTGTGAACGAAGTTATGCTCCTCCAGGTACTTCATGCCCATGGAGACCTGGTGTACCAGCTCTGTGATATTCTTCACGCTGAGATGCCTGTGGAGACAATGAACTGCTATTCAAGCTAAGGTTACATATGTCATAGCTTTCTAAGAAGTGGCATAGCAGATAGGAAGTGATCCTAGCTGGTAACTTTTATTACCATTTTTTCCAATGTGACTTTCTGAGTGGGACCCAGAAACATCAATCTGACACAAGAAGAGAAAACAGAGGCGTAGCTAGAAATTCTGGGCCCCCTCCGTATGTTTTGCAGACCGGGCCGTCCCACCCCTGAATCTGACGTTGTCTGTGTTTCGTCTTCCGAGGCCCCCGGATGTCCCGAAGACCCTTGGCCAGGCTTTTCTGTGTTCCCCATACACACTGTCTCCTCCCTCAGTGTCAGTAGTCACAGAGCAGTGTACCTGTTTTTGGGCATGAACTTGTTGAGGGGACCAAGGCTAGCCAACTCCATGACCAACATCAGGTTCTCTGCCTCGCAGATGCCGATCATGCGGACGATGTAGGGATTGTCCAGCTGCTGCATGACACTGGCCTCCTGCAGCATCTCCTCCCGCACGGAGAGGTTGTTCTCATCGTTCTTCAGGATCTTCACCGCCACCGTCTTCTCTGACCTGGGAGGTGTAGCGGTCCACAATGAACTTTGACTACAGCTTATTTCCCACTGGCAATGGGAAGTATTTAATGCGATACCCCATTGCTTAGCGGACGTGTTTATCTGAAGAATTTCAAGGGCTATTCTGGGATTTTTTTAAGGGAGGGGCATAAGAGGTGGCATAATTCAATACTGAAGGGCAAACCTTACCAATAGCCAATGACATGTTTGACTGTCTGACTGTCAGACTCCACTTTGCGATTTTAACAACCTGTTCGCTACCACAGTTATGCTGTCAGTGACTATTGTGAGCATGACGTTTGCTAAAAGACACAAAATGCCTGGGAGGACAGAATGTCAGAGAGAGATTCACTAAGTATCTCTCTTCCATTTATATTGTTCTTTGACAAGCTGAAATCCTCACATATTTTTGTCATCTGTTGTTTGTTGTGTTGTTTTTTTTTTGTTTCTTTAATTCATCTCTAACCTTTTCTGCCCAAACCTCATCAATACATAATCATCATGCAATTAGGGCTAAATTTATTCTAGATAACAGATCAGCATTTCTAAAGTTAAACCAGTAAAAAAACAATTAAAAATTAAGTGTAGATTAAAATCTTTGTATATAAAAAAATCTACATTCTGTGGCGTTTACTGGAGGACTGCAGCACAATACACATTCAAACACTAATGGTTACCCGTACTGCAGGTACTACAAATGAACTGGGAACATACTTTTGCATTTTGTAGATGCCCCTCATGACCGTGCCGAAGTTCCCTGAGCCAAGCTCCCCATCCTCCAGGATCAGCTGCGAGCGGCTGATGGTCGATGTTCTCAGCTCATCAGGGTCTGCATAGGGACTCTCATACACCTCAGTGTCCATCGGCATGGCGTCTGTGCCTGGAACACAAGCACGTTACTGGAAAGGTGAGGAGAAAGGGTGGATTCTTTCGCTGTTCATCTGGGGTGGGGCTAACGGTTCAATACAAATGGCGTCCAAACAAATAAATTGGACTTATTAAATTGTTATAATATATCATGAAATGTGATGAAAAGTTACTGCTGGGAGGTAAAATCGAGTGACAAGACAAGTGAGGGGAGAGTAAAAACTCCAAGAACATGAATAGAAGAATATAAATCACATTTTAACAATACAACAAAAAGACACGTTGGAATTTATACGCACCTGCTGTTTTCTGCATGTACGTGTTGAGGTTATCAGTGGTCTTGGAGCCAGGAAGTTTAACTGTCTATTTAAGAGAGAAATATATTTAAAAAAAAGTCTGAGGTCGCACTAGATGAAAAGTCATGATCCATTCAGGCCAAGTAGCATTCCGATTCCCTGAAAGGGTTGACTGGATTTGACATGAAAGCACAACAGCACAAAACACACAACTGGCAAGACCCGAGGCTGCGATTCAAAGCCAGGAAATCAGGATATACAATCCTGGTCACCTTTCATGGTACCACTGGAATTCCAAGAGTATGAACATTGCAATACGTCAGGACCTGAATTTGTATTTTTAAGCAATTTTACCTCTGGTGGCAGATAGGTATATATTTTATTCATTTTGCTTACATTTTGTTTATTTTGTGTATTGGCAACCATGAACAAGGTGAGATCCTGTCTGAACAGGATAAAAACATGTAGATTTTATTTTGGGAAAATAAAGGAATGAATGGCATATAGGGCATCAAACTGTAAGGAGAGTGAAGCACACAGGGTGAGTTACCTGTTGGCTCTGAGAAGAAAATGTTAATCCAGGTAATGGAGCAAGTAGATCATGGAAATCCAGAAGTCGTAGAGGATCTTTATTTACTTTTGTTTTCTGACATCAATTTCCAAATTATATAATTTGTATATAAGCCATGCTAGATTTAGAATTTAAAGATCAGTGGTCATTGTTGACACATCACAGCACAACAACGCAATGTGTCCTCTGCATTTAACCCATATGTGACATTGTGACATAACAGGGGGCAGCTAATTCAGCGCCCGGGGAGCAGTGCTTGGGGGCGGTACCTTGCTCGGGGTACCTCAGTGGTGCCTTGCTGGTCGGGGATTTGAACCAGCAATCATTCAATTACAAGTACATTTCCCTAACCATTAAGACACCACTGCCCACATTTCACTGGACATACTCCTATACTCGCACTGGAATGAAATGAACAATGTACAGCTCGATACTGTTTAACATGAGCGCTTCTGGGCTAGTTAGTACCGTACCCATTGAAGAACAGGTCATAAACCTCTAACCTCTATGCTTTCCTAACGGCTCTCCTAAATATTGGCATTGAGGACACATGCCGAACAGCTGCTACACTCTGCATACTCTGACCAATTTATACCTCTGCCTCACTTAATGTATAATAACTGTTTGACTGACTAATTGTTGCTCTCACTGGTTACTCCACCACTTCATGCTTTTGCGGCATTTACTTAAATAAAACATGTGCACAATATTTCTTGTTTCATCATTGTAGTTTTGTTTGTATTGTTTTGAAGGTACTCCTTAAATATGGAGATTAGCTTCATGAGGATTGAGGATTAGCTTTCAGAGCCAACTGGAGTCATTTCTCAATATTTTTCTACTTCTTTCTGAGGCTTTTGAGGTTGGGACGATAGGGTGCTGGGGATGTGAGGCAAGGGAGGAAGGTAAGAAGAGATCAGAGAATGGAGGAAGAGTCTCAGCTGTTCCCAAGGAAGGTTAGTAGCAAACCACACTTCAGTAGCTGTTCATGGCGGGTTAGTTATGGCCTACCACTGCCACATTCGCACACGTGGTGTGTTAGTGCACCTTTTTGCTGCCAGGTTTTGGGAAGGAGTAGGATTTGATTCTGGAGAGAATCCCACTTGTGGCACTTTTCTGGAAACCACAATTTTAAAAAAGGAAAATGTTATTTTCCGAACTAAGCAACCTCTTTACATTAACGTATCTGGGGTTAAATGTTATAGGTACTTTTTTTCTTTGAGGTTTAAGCAGTAGTTTTACAATTCAGGAGTCAAAATAGATTATTAAAATACATTGAAAATGGAATTACTTTACATGTATATTCATTTTTTAACAGTGCAGCATTAAATAACGATTTCTGTTAACATGTGGATGTTCTGAATCAGATAACATTGCAGTGATCAGCTCCTTATCTTACTTGAGCTTATAATTTTGACTCGTCAAATTATGGGCAAATGAAGCTTCATGAGCCATTTGCTATATTGTCTGACACCACTAGATGGTGCTCTATATTCAAAAAAGTGCTCATTTCATGCCCCAACGCAAACCAAGAGCGCCATCTAGTGGGATCAAAAAAACGGTTTATGAAGCTTGATCTGGCCATGACCGCTCTAGTCTGATCATTTTAGCATATTAAAGACCAATGACAAAAAAATAAATGATTTGACATAGTCTGTGCTTATTTCTGGGTAACTATTGGCACTGAGGACATATTTCTGACCTCAACAGTGGTATATCCTGTATTCTATCAGGTAGCTTCAGATTGTGAACTAATGAAGTTTTGAGAAATGTTATAATATTAATTAGCTTCATTGATGATTGAGTGTCTTATCAAACGATAACCAGGAAATCCCATGTTAATAAAATGATCAAGCTGCTGGACTGAGTGCTACAACTGCTATTTTCTGATATCAGAGGAAACTCCACTCCACTGCTTTAAAACTCAAGGGATCTACAGTACAGCCAATAGACCTTCATATTTGATTAATTAAGGACCCTGATAAAGAGGTAGTGGAACATACAACTCCAGTAAAATGCATAACTCTTTACTAGTGTTAATTTGCGATAAAATTGTGTTGAATATATGTTAATTACACAAGTATGACTATATGAAAACATTTGCATGTCTGTCTCCTTTAGTCTAACCTTGAATCTATACACTTTTATAATCCACAGCTGTTACCAGAAAAGTCTCTAGCAGAAGAATCTGCTCTACCCCCCTGTCTGAAAAAAAAAAACGATTTCATTGTTGTTTTTTATCCTCTTAATACTCTTCATAAGCAGCCTTGGAAAATACGATCTTGACACCGAGAAGCATTTAATAATAAAACACACTCCATTGTTAGCATCATCAAGCTTGCATATCTAAGAGACGGGTGTGAACCAGAGTGTGTCCCAACTCCCAGCAAACCTGTATCAGGAATTCTGAGTTCTTTACGGTTTGGTTCAGGTGTGTTGGGAGCTGAGAGGGAGCAAAAATGTAGACTGTCTGGGGGTCCCCAGGGACTGGGCTGGGAAACACTGCTGTAGAATAAAACTGATGCAGTGACCAAAATGGTATCATCCACTTGCTCACGCTTTCTTGTCTTTTAAATTACAAAAAGGTCTACAGCAAGTCTTTCATTAATGATTATTGCTCTCAACCAACAATCTAAAATGCATGTAGCTGTTATTTAAGGTCAGTCAAAGACCTCCCACTCTTAAGCACACAAACAGAAAGAAATCAATGTTGAAAAGTAAAATGAAAAGGCACTTACCAATGGGTGATTCTGGGGAACAGGAGGGCAGCCTATAATTATACCACCTATTAGGTAAGATGTCACTGGCTCATTGAAAACAATGGACTAAATCTTTCCTGCACTGCCTACATATGCGCTTTCCAAAGAACTATGTAAACATAAAATCGTGGAAACATGACCAGGACCTACTTAACCAATATATGCCTATATATACACACCTCTCTCTCTCTCTCTCTCTCTCTCTCTC
>JAODJU010000119.1:603734-623939 GCA_026776725.1 Gnathonemus echidnorhynchus
CAAAGTCTGCAACAAATCTGTATAATAAGTCATTAGTGAATGCCAGAGAGCCACATGAGTGAACATGAGAAATTAAAGGAAATGTGTAATGAAAATAAAATGTAAATGACAAGTGGTTATTTTAGATTTCTTGTACACCTGTCTAAAATGTAAGGGATACTGGAGCTTGGTTGGGGTGGTGGGGTGGCTCGCGTGGGTGCCGGAAAATTTCCCTTATTTTCAAATCCAAAACTTGACAGGTATGTGAAATAAGTGAAAGCATCACGGTGATTGAGAGGAAACCATAGTATTTCTCCGTTGTGTGATAACATGAATTTACTGCACATATATACTGCCATCATGGACAATGAGCTTCTTTACTTAAATATACACAGTACTGTTATAGGTTTTAGGCTAAGGAAAATGACCGTGTTGATATAAGACAAGGTTTTTTCCTGAAAATACGTCTGAAAAAGTGGTGTCGTCTTATATTTGAGATTGAGACAAAAAGGGAAAGATTTGCTGTAATATTTCTTGCGTGAGCGCAGGTGGAGTTCCTAGTTATTGAAAAAATATGGGTTTAAGTCAAGTTAACCTGGGGCCTGACTTATTTTTTATTTTATTTTTTAAAAAAGGCAGATTGGCATCAGGACTAAAACACTCGGATTGTAATACCCAGGGCTATAGCGCCGACGGATCGGACCTAAGGACGAGAGCAGGCAGCTCCTGCTATGCGGGTGTTTGGCGTGTATCCCTGAGAGTCATGTGAATTGTTGGCTTCCTTGGCTGTGGCGCTGCTAATATTAAACTGGCTGCTAATAAAGATAAAAGAACTGCCATAGGCTATTTATTAATACGGCTCAACCTTTCTCCGCAGTAGTTTTTTTTTAACCCGCATGATATCAGATATATTTCTGCTGCATCGAAAACATTTTGCGCCCTCAACGGTTGTGGCATGTAATATACATTATCCACTGCATCTGTAATACATTTCTTATATTAGGGCCAATACGGTATGTTTAAATGATCTTCATTTTGGTGTAAAACTATAATTTTGCATGTCAATGTTTCTTAGTTTCAAAAACCTCTCCGCAGGTCGCCCCAGTATTTGCAGTTACCATTCAATACACAAGGTTGACTTTTAGAATACCAAGTGTGGCTAATCATGGTGTTAGTTGATGTTGATGCTGGCTCATCAAGTTACTTAGCTAATTAAGTTACGTAATTGAGCTGGTGGTGAAACTTAATGAAAGCATGGAATGGCTGAGGTGACCCTGAGCAGAGGTTTGGAAACACAGTGGTAATCTTCTAGCCATCCATCAAGACTGTAACTTTTTGAAAATAGAAGGTCTTGTAACTTTTTATTGTGATACTGTTCATTTGCATATATTCTAATACGAAATTGTGTTATTTATGAGCACTTAATAGCTTTAAATATTTTCTTTGATGGCCTAAGGCATGCACAGCACTACATATGCAGCAAGTTCGGTGAAATTCACACAACATGACGAAAAAATTGAAGTTTATTGAAAATAATGATTTTCTCCGGTGCTAGACGGCAGTTTGACTTGGCTAACATTTTTTTTTTTACATGGATGGCAGCTGCAGCCGCGCGGTTTCACTCGACTGAACGCGGGCTTCGTAACGTGTTCACGGTGGGGAGGCCAAGCGTGGAGGGACACATCTGTATCATCGGAAAACATGAGCCCTCTCCACCCTGATCCACGTCTGTGGTGAAACACTATCGGAAAAAGTATCAGCATGCAAAAGCAGCAACGGTTACGTAATAAACACATCAACTAAATGAATACCTGCCCGTCCGCTTTATTATCATTTATCACATGGTTATTTGTAGATTTATTAACATCTATACATAAATTTAGCTCACTCAGCCTTATTTTCTCTGTGGGTTAAGGACTCTATGCTTGTGACTGGACTGTCGGCGGTTCAGTTCCCACACTTGGCAGAGTGATTTTCCTGTTGGGCCCCTGATTGAGGCCCCTAATCCCTATTACTCCAGGGACTGTCTGACCCTGATTTATCAGTTGTATGTCACTTCAAATAATAGTGTCTGTTAAGTAAATGAAAATGCAAAATTCGTAAAATCCCTCCAGAATATAGTGGATACTATAAATTTAGTTCACTCATTCTTGTTTTCTTGAAATGTACTAGTCCCTCAAGCTAAATGAAGTCCATAACGCAAATTTATTTCACTTAATCTGATCTACAGATACACTTGGTGAAAGTTTTCCACTAGAAGAGAAGCGTGACTGAAGCTGGCAATGCAGGCCTCTGCAGTTTGTTTTTGTGGTCCTGACCTCAATGAATCGGCAAAAAAGTGAATCTTTTTTGCCGTAATCTTTTACTGCACCTGCGCCTGTGCAGAGCAGCAACAGACACCTGATCATGAATATAAAGAAATCATTTCAATGTGCAGCTGAATATCTCAATCTGATGACTGAAATGGCTCTTATTGCTAATGCTTACTGGCCAAATCGCTTTTCTGTTATTTCAGACCCATACAAATATACAATTGCCAGAGATGATGTGTTTTTTTTCCTAGTATGAGCAAATATTTAGTAATTTTACAAGCTGCCATAAATCTGAAATTTAAAAAGTGGGTACAGAAAATGGATGGATGGAAGGAAGGAAGGATGGATAACAGTTGCTATGAATGATAGTTAGTTTGTCATTACAAATAAAACTATTCATTTATCCTTCACAGTTTTGGTAGGAAAGGTTCTAAATCGCATCAAAAGTAGGTCACTAACATTGCTGTTGTGATAGCTGTGAGCTTACAGCAAGTCACATGACCACTGAAACAGTCAGGTTCATGCTGAATTTAGCATTTAAAAGAATGAAGTTGAAAGTGAAATTTATAAGATACAGCTAAACTAGCCACCTCTGTGATTCTCACCTGACCTGACAGTGCAGTCTGTGCTCTAACTGATTGAAAACAATGTTTCTTCTTCATACAATTATATTACACTTTAATATAAAAATATATAATAATTTATTGACACACTGATGGTGGATTGTTATTTAAAAAAGAATTTACAAAAACCATCCGAGTCCAGACCTGATTATTGTTAATTCAATGTATAAAATACATTCATATATTGGACAATGCATACATTTATCACACAGCAGTTTTGGAGGCTGCGCTTTTGATCAGATGGTCGCCAGTTCAAATCCCGTGATCAGCAGAGTGATTTTACCAGCCTATTAGCAGGACTCTTAAGCCCAACCACTGTAGGGGTGGTCTGAGTCTGCTTTTCCTCGAGATTAACGTTGCTTTGCATAGAAGTGTCTGCTACATAAGTAAAATGTAATATGTTCAGTTGCCTTGTGAATGATGCAGCATTGAAATAATATCAGAGGCCTTCAATTTTTTTGCAGTTTACAGACATTCTTCCGAAAACTGCTGAATCTAACGCTTCCACTTACAGGAACAAGACGCTGTAGCAAAGGGGTGTCACATGCGAAAACCAAACCATAGCTGCCCCTGTTTGCAGAGCACCAAAAACGACGTGTGACAGCGCAAACATAAAATACATATCTCATTGACTACAAGATGTAAATATCTATCAGCTAACTGTGTGTTTATACAATACAGGCATCAATCATAAGGCAATGAATCTGTAACATCTGCACAAATTAGACAATGGTGCAATAAATAATTGTATAAAGGTAAATCCACTCTAGTTACCTTAATAGCAAAATAAATGTTACCTACCTTAATTATGTGTTATGCATATTAATTTCTCTTAACGTGCCAAAAAACAGACGGAGAAAAGGGTAAACAACTGAATAATATATCTAAATATTCATATAAAGTAATTTAAATAAAAATAAGAAAATAAGTACAGAAAAAATACTAAAGTTAATTAAACTTAATGAAACTTAAGTTTCAGATTGTGTTTACAGACTTATTCTTCATGCCAAACCACCAGAGGAACCTCCCTAAAGTAGAACAATCCAAAAAAACCATAGGCTCAAGAAATAAAACCTTTTGAGTCTCTAAACTCAGCTGACCATGACGACATGCCGCGTATCAGGAAACAGATGGGCAGTTTGTGCTTGCGGCTTTCTCATGCCGCTCTCCTCTATTTCGCTCGGTGAAACACGAAGGAGTGACATAATCTCCTTTGTCTGTGCCCAGCAATTTGATGGGTCAGCTAGCTAAGTGGCAGTGTACAGTCTGGTGTGACGGTCAATTAAGCTGCTTCAATGTACTTGTCCAATTTGAGATATATGCCCTGCCCCCCCCCCCCTTTTTAGGTGAATGATGCAAGAATTTTTCCTCTGACGTCTTTTTTTGTGAATAACAAAGCAACAAATGACATCATCCTACATCATCACGAAAGACATAACTAATGACCAGCCAAGGCTACGGAATGGCTTAACAAGTTTTCCTTTACAAAACGGAACTCCATCTTCACTTTGTGTTTTGTTGGCCTGCCTTTCTACAACAAATCTCCAACTGAAAATGAAGCCAATTACGGAAGCATGCATTTCGGTAGATTGCATCATTTAATGACAACTAACGCAGGCTGTTGCTGATTATGGTAGCTTGAAATGTTAACTAGCTCACTTCCATTATGACTAGTGCCTAATTCACGAATTTGTATGCAAAACACCGTCCTGTGTGGTATAGTGTATCTACGGTGTTCAAGGTATGTGCAGGAGAGGCACTAAATTCACGCAGGTAGTAAATAAACTGGAGGCCACAGGTGGTTAGCGATTCAGCAAGAAGACACGCAGGAAGCAAATGCACTACATTCTGTGTATGGTTAACAGTGGCCACAAATAATTAAACGTCTCCCTTTTCATTTAGCTGCTCATGTCTAGACCGTGCGTGTGTGTGTGTGTGTGCACTATAAACATTAATATATGTATTAATATATAACCAAATATAGGCCTATTTACATCCTGTAGAAAAACAGGATCAAACTTTGAGTATTCTCTGTTATTTCAATTTCAATTTTTTAATTAATGATGTGTCTGGTAGTGAGTCTTTCTAGGAGACTTCTTGGGATAATGTGATCTTTTTGACCACAAAAAAAATGAACAAAATCATTTTTAAATGGAATTTATTCTCTGAACTAATTCACAGAACGTAGTGATTTAAAATCAATAAAACTATGTCGTGTTCCAAAGTGGCAAAGAGAACTGCAGCATGCTGTACCTCCGCCAGAGAGAGATTTCCTTTGAAAGTTTACAGGGTGCAATAAATCAAACAAAAATTTAAGAGACGCATATGCATCCTGTTGTTTTATGCACGGGTGAGATGCGTATAACGTTGACCACAAAAGATTCCAGGCGAAAGCAGGGCATACGATCGACTAAGAAAGGTCATTGTTATGGTAACCAAGTTAGCTAACTCAGTCAAATGCAGAAAAGCAGAGCACTCAGGAGAACAAGGAAAAAAATAGAAATGGACATAGAAAGAAATCAGTAACAAAGTACAAATAGTCCTAAGTAGCTCTCGGTCATGAGTATACAAAAAGATTTGTTGTACTTTAAAAATTTATTTTATCATACCTACTGCAGAAAACCTTAAAAATTGATGTTCATATGTAATGCAGAAAATGCAATCCATTGTAAGCCTCAACTAATACAAAATAGTAAAATTCTTATTTTATTACTATAATAATATAAATACATTATATGTATTTTTTTCTTCTAGCCTATTCGAGAATTGCTGTACTTATTGTTACTTTCCATTAGTTTGAGTTTTTAAAAATTTATTTATTAAATTATTAAGAATAATTTTGGTCATTTAATTTCTTAAAATACTCAATGTTTGTCAGATTTCAAGATAATAGAATACTGAGTTAAAGCAATCAGTCAAACTACAAATTATCATCAGCATAACTAGGAATTAGAAATACCAAAGAACCTAATAATAATAATAATAATAATTTGATGACACAATACTCGATCAAGCATCCCAGTTTTATTTAAATCCTGATTGCTGCTGTGTACTAAAAGTAGCAGAGATTGTCTTTCCCAGGACATCCCAACACATCCCATTAGATACCATGTGTAAATTGTTTAAACACACAGTATTTTATGAATACAGACGCTCCTCTACTTACGTTCCAAACGGCCGTTCATAACTTGAAATGTTCGTAAGTTGTTATTCAACATGATTTTAAAGCTATACGCAAGCACAAAGAACTGGGATGCTGCTGCGCGGCGGGATTAGCGGCCAGAAGTCGTACTAGGCGGGATTGGCGCGTAGAAAAAAAATTGATGTTGCGGACAGGAAACGGGAGCTCAAGTAACACAATTTTGACTTACAGTCCTCTTCATTCGTATATCTGAATGTTCGTAAGTAGAGGAGCACTTGTAATAATGTATGAATGAATTTTAATTCTACAGTTCTTGACACTTAAAAGAGAATAAAATAGAATTCTATCTTGCTACCTTGCTCTCAAACTTAAGTAGGTAAATAAGTTGTTTATTTATATCAAATTTTGAGAACAAATGTTATAAAGTGCTTCACTTGAAATGAAACAAAGATATTCAAACATCAGCCTAAGGCCTGGCTGCATATAAAAGTTTTCAGACGTGGTTTAAAGGAGCCCGAACTGCTGGAGGGTCAAATGTCCACGGGCAGCATGTTCCACAGCCTTGGGGCAACAACCGCAAAATCTCTGCTCCCCCTGGTTTTAAACTTGGGCCTGGGGGGTAACAAAAAGGCCCTGATCATAAGACCTGAGTGTCCTGTTTCCTGAGTATGGGGCCATGAGTGCCTGCCTGATTAGTGCTTTACATGTAAATAAAGGAGTCGTAAACTCTCCCCTATATTTTACTGGGAACCAGTGTAGGGAAATACGCTGCTGCAGCTGCTTCATAGCCCAGCAGCAGCACGAGGTTTCTTTAGAAAAGAGTTTGTGAGGCCGGTGAATAGAGAATTAGAATATAAATGAAATAATATGAAAACATCCATCCATCCATCCATCTATCTATCCATCTCCTGTAACCGCTTATCCTATTCAGGGTTGTGGGGGGGTTCGGATACGGAAACATGAAAACATAAGCTGTTAGGTTTGTGTTGCTTGTTGGTTTTACTGCAAATATAAACAGGCGAATAAAAAAACTGTTCTTGAAGAATTATTTGGTATTAATATTTTGACATCACCTGTCTATCTATCTTCTACCTGCTTATCCTGCTCAGGTGAGGGTTGTGGGGCCAGGCGGAGTGTATCCAAGGTAACACAGAGCACAAGACCAGAGGACACCCTAGATGGGATGCCAGTCACACACATTCATACACTAAGGGTAATTTGGAGATGCCAGTTAACCTAGTGGTATGACTTAGGGCCATGGGGATACCATGAGAAATTGATGCTTTATCAATTGATATTTGATCTCCATGGGGAAATTCTCTTTACGCCTCCCACAGCTTCCTCTTTGTAGGTGAGAGCAAGCTGGCTGTGAAGGACAGTCATCCATAGCGGCGCCCAGGGAGCTGGGGGTTAAGGGCCTTGCTGGAGGACCTGCACACATGCTGAGGCTCAGAGCGGCGAACGCATTATCACAGGCACAGAGGCTTAGCCCACTGAAGCCACACGCTGCCCCCGAAGAGGCAAAAAGATGCAAAGAAGATGCAAAGTCAAAAATGAATAAAAGAAAAGTAAAATGCCTATATACAAACTCAGTTCCAGAAGACACTGTCCACATTAAAAATGTACTGAAACACTGCGTGGTACGGGAGGTCATCTGTCCGAAGTAAATCGGGTTTAATGACAACATGGTTCAAAAATGTCTGGTCCCAAGGGAAGTGACTTCAAAGGACTGAACACCAAGTAAATATGAACTAAAGTAGGGAGAGGATTCTGGTGGCAGCATGTCAGCTTAACGGCAAGCTTGATTGTAAATAATCAACCTCAAAACTACACTGAGGAGTAGCTAACTATAATGAAATCTTTAGTTTTCCACTTCTAAATTATCGCAAAAGTAGACTCGGGCATGTGTCTTAGAGAAAGCGGGTGCTTAGTAATGTATTTGAAAGCTTTGAGATTCTCAGGATGTTATCACGTTACAAAAATGTTTCCAGAATATAAGTGCATGAAGAGAAATATAAAATGTCAATGTTTCGCCAATAAGTTTATTTAAATAAAATACACCTTGACCCTTGAAAAAGTGCAATGATTGATGAATGGATACATAAAAATAAAACAATACATTTTATTTTTGGATTATTATTGTTTACTCAGTCGTGACTTTTGTGATTTTTGAAAATTCTGAATTGAATAATGCAATATATATTCATTAGAAGACACAAACCGCGATTAATAGCGGATACTGCGATGGAGATTCCTGTTATGCTGTCTAACATGACTTTCCTGTCAAAGTTCAATGTCAGGCAAAGTTAATATTTGGTTTCTTAATCCATTCAGTTGAAGAAATTAGTATATTGGTCTTAAAGAGCTGGGCTTCTAGACGATTCTCATCGTAATTTTCAAATCAGGCACGTCGCCATAAAACAGTGAAGCAACCGCACCTTAAGTACTACCCATAACACGCTCTCAAATTATTATCTTACCTGAAAACCTCTAGGATACCGGCATTACAACTCTGCCAGGAAAAATTGCAGTGGATTCAGCATAAACACCCGGTTTAAAAGAAAATGCAGTAGATTATCCGAGCATTTGGCTGCATTAACAAATTAACACTTTCGGTTTTATTCGGTAGATATAAACACGAAGCGCTTTTATGCGCAGAATCTTTTAACCATTTTCCATTCATAAATAGGCCTAATTTTCCAGTTAAAGAAATAAATAAACTTCCGAGAAGTGTAATACTATCCTGAACTCCGCACAATGTAGACAAAAAAATTTAAATGGTATTTTAATGATAATTTTAAAAGAATGACATAAAAAAATAACTTCAACCAGGCCGGACTTTTCACCTTATTTGTTGAATATGTTTATCCAGTTCTACTATCATGGCAACACTACCGTGATTATTACCACGATCATCAGAAATAACAGAGCCCGTAAAATTTAAATAAAAACTATAGGCCTAATATAAATTAAATAAAAAGAGAAATATTAAATAAGAAAAATAACCTAATGCATTACTGATCACATGCCTATGATCACCTTACATGATTTTGTCTATACTAATCCCAGGTGGCTTTGAATATAAATAATAAAAAGGTAAAATACCCTCTATTTTATGTTTATATGCACTGTCATAATTTACTGCCATGGATTGTTATTAATCTAAACGTATACGCATCTCTTGATATGCATGAAAATAGAGTAATCATACCCTCTCAAAAACTAACTTTTCAACTGAAAAAAAGGTTTTACAGTAAAACTTAGTCAAACATTTACAACATGGGTGTACTTGTTAACCCTTGCTCTTCCCTCCCCTTCATGCGCTCCTAGCCGCACGATTTCTCTGTGCCCATCCACCCACTTCGATCAGCTTAGAAAAAAACACCATCTCACGGCGGCAAGGTGTCTCCTTCGGTTTATAAAACATAAATAATAAACTGTAATGAGAAAGGGGCAAGTAAACGGATGCTTACCTCGTAAGGATGTGTAGAAGCGTTTCTATTATAGCCGAAGGTCCCACACAGCACGTAGCATTTTCACAACGGCTGGAGGGCTGAACAGGATGTGTTGTGGTCAAGCTCTTCTTGGATGGCCCAAACGCCGCTGTAAATGGACAGCAATGCTGAGACGCAAACCACCTGACTCAAGCAAACAGCAATCCAAAACTTTGATCTTGAGAGAAATGCAGTTATCAGCTGTATGCCTCAACTTATAACATAGCCTATAATTTAATTTGTTTTGTGTGTGCAATGTGCAATGTGGAACTATGGCGGGACTTCCTCATTTAAGCCCCTTCCTGTTACTTCCTTGAGCTTTTTTGAATATTTTAACTTCCCTTTTTATCTGAACTGCATTAACGTTCGTGGATGGACATTTTTGTATCATGTCCGCTAATACTGCAGTTGACTAATATTATATAGGCTATTATATGCATTTTATTCTATGCGTTTTATGCAAGAGTTTTATTTAGTTGCTGTTGGAACAAAATAAAAAAAATCAAGAGAGAACCATTGAAACTAATCATGCCATTTTTGTATCGTTCAGAGTTTAAATTTCTTTTTTTCTCTTGGGTAAATCCAGGGTTCATCAAGAGTCATCTAAAATTAATTCTACATGAAGGGATTAACTCGCGCGCAAGTTTGCAGCTCACAAATGTTTTGACCAAGGCATACAAAAGTAAGTAACAGTTAAGTTGACAGCCTGCTTGTGCATGAGCTGTGATGTTTTTTTTTTCTCAGCAGTTAAGGCATGGATGAAAGGGCCCCGGTTCACTACGCGTGGTCCCCAACGTATGCGCTGTCTTTTCGGGTATGACATACGCCGCTGTGAATGGTTTTATGAAGTCTTAAAATAGTAGCGTGGCATAAGAGGGCCAAACCTGGCCATGTGCCATGAGCAAGGGATAGCGGTAAGTTGCGTTTGTAGCCTTATTCAGTTGCACTGCTGCTCACGTGAAATTAATTGCAGTTTCATAACACACGTCGGTGTGAAGTTTGCTGCTGCCTATACTGGGTACACACCCTGTACGCACAAAACTGGGTACACACCCTGGATGGGATACCAGTGAAGGCACTAACGGGCACACGCACGCACACATGCACACACACGCATACATGCGCAGACACACGCACACACACACACACACACACACACAGGCAGCAGGATTAATATTATTAACAAAAACAGTAAAAATAATAATGCTATTTTGCATTTTGAAATTGTGTCCTGAATCTCCAGCTATGGTATATTTTGTTATAGGGAAGTCCAAGGTTGATTGGCACCGCAATAATATCCAAGCCAGTAGCAGGCGCTGTCACAGAAATCCAACACTAGAGGGCGTGTCCCTGTGCACCACATTCACTTATCTTGTCAGGAGATCAGAAGGCTGATCTCACCACAAAATGTGGTGACCAATTTTTTTTTTTTTTTGACGTTAACACAAAAAAAAATGATCTAATTGAAAAATGTCTAATAAAAATCTGTCCGAGATGTTGAAAATAAATTAATTGTACCAAACAGGGTTAGCTATACAATATTTTGTGGTAGATTTGAAAACCTGCGTTACGTCATGTCGACCTGGTATCATGAAGCGCATACAGAGTGCATTTGGGGTTGGTTGCTGCATAATATGCAATGTATTTTAATAATGTTTTTGTTCAATAATTAAAAACAAATTGTCTGTATGAAAAATCATTCAGAAAATAATAAAAAATGACGTTTGAAAAGTTCAGCAGCCAAGATTTTATTACTGTCCTTGTTAGTCTACTGAACAATTACTGTTTAAATTGATTCGATATTTTGAGTGTTTTCAGAAGCATTATTTCACTGTAGTATTACATTTGTGAGGTATCCGGCACTGAATGAATTTCAGTGCTTTAATGCTTATCAGTACGATGAATTAACCTTTGAAGACGTATACAAGTCGCTTAGATGTGCCACTATTGTTGTCTCTGCCAAAACGACGCAGTTCATATTGGAACCGAGCTACTGTCGCGAGCCATAATGATGAGCGAAAAACACGTTCATTAAACATGAACCACTCACCCGGCGCTACAATTTATTTTCTGTAAAATTGTTTTAATGATTATCACTCTACATTTAGTATATGCTTTGCAGTATAACCTATATTTACAAAACAGCGTATATACTGATTTGTATTTTGTGAATAATTTATTCAGTGATAGTTCCTTTATATGCCTCTGTAAAACACATGCTTCCGTATATATGAAGACATATAACCCAGACATCCATGGCGAATGTGCGAACCCGGGGGTACGAACAGAGGCATACCGACGGAGATGTGAGGCCACTCACCGAGGCTCTACGCCACCGGGCCGCGCGCTACAGCGCTCCTGTTTCACTAACAGTTAAATATATAAAACATTTTTCATTTCAATAAAAGAAACATTTTTTACATGAACGTTTCATGTATTTATGTAATGCTCGTTGTTTTTTTACATTAAATTTCAGGGGAAAAAGCTTGTTTTGACATACTAGTGGCATGTGACTATTATGTTTTGTAACTTCTCACAAATTAAATATTTAAATATTCTGACAGCAGTTCACGGTATCATCGTTTCTCTAACATATTTTAAATTTGTAGGGGAGCCATTTATACCTGCTGTTTTTTTACGATGGGGTGAAGGTTACGAATTGTAACTTACAAGACCAGTTTCGAAAGAGAAAAACAGTAGAGTTACACAGTTACGATGCTAGGACGTCTATGAGTGAATCATATGGCTGCAATTCATTGGGGTTTGTTGCATTTTTTAAATCCACCAGCAGAGGGGGAGCGAGCACAGTACAGATTAGTTATATGAACGATAACAATTTATCTTCTTGTATATCTAAGTGTAATGAAAGGCAGTTACGTTAATTAATCTTAATAAATCGTATTAATACAATTGTTCTTATACATTATAACAAACATATATAAATTAGTTTTGAAATAAGTGGTCATCCAGCCATCACAATCCACCTGAGGCCCATGGTCATGCTTACTTTGTGACACATGATTAATAATAAATCAGTATTATGTAGTTAAACACCTTGGATGAATATTAAATGTTTGACATTATTAGTCAGGGTATTAAGAAAATATTTGCGACAATCTTCAACAGGATCAGAGCTGTTTGATAGTTTGTCATTCTCTGGCATCACAAAATATGTGTATTCATATATATGATAGGACTTATTCACCAGAATATATGCAATATATGCAGGGTTTGTTTTCTAATGAGATACTAAAACATGTAAATAATCATTTTATATCTTCAGCTGAATGTTTGCATCTTTTGAGTACAAATTCACTTAGAGTATATGAATTTAAACAAGAACACTTTGCCTTTGTGAGTAGAGATTCATATGAATTCCATGTCTTTATACAAAACCATTGGCTCTTTATATTCCTTGAATGATCTTGGCTATTTTTTGCCTGTTTTCACAGCTAGATCCTTACTGAGGGGAAGACAGAGCAGTACCTGGGCGATATGTTGGCTAGTAATGTGTGGATCGTGCACCTGAACGCAGTCCCAGCTCTGAAGGAGCGTCATGGGAGTGCAGTATCAGTGCCTCCTGGCTGTCGCATCAGGGATATTCGGATTCCCTGTCATTCCCCATGCAGGCGTATCTGCCACTCTGAACTGCCATTCCGGTGCCTGTTTGCATCTATGTACGTGCCCTGTAGTGAGCTGGCATCGTGTCTAGGGCATGATGATGTCTAGGGCACGATCCCTCGTGGTTCCTGGTTCTCCTCACCCATCAAAACCTCCTCAGGCTCCTTCTCAGTGTGACTCAGATTGGATTAGCAGTCACTGGAAATGTTTCAATGGGTGGATATTTACATACCTTCTTTCCAAGATTCGAGCGTTTGTCCTCCCAGGATTTGCAACTCGCTACCACTGTCAGCACAATAACCTACCAGCTTTGAAGTCACGTCTTATATTAGCGAGGGAAACATTCAGGGTCCGGATTAAACTGTCACAGGTTCACCAGCGCTCCGATTGGTCAGTGTCGTCCACTACAGTTCCTGGCGATGCCTTTGGTGTGTCTTCGGTGCAGCCCGTAGTGACATCACTGACCGCTTCGCTGTCATGACACCCGCAATAGACCATCTGTCAGCGGAAGTGGACTCAGGTTGGTGTCATCAGTGCCAACCTGCTGAACGCGTGTGCCGCAGGCATAGATATATCCCCTGAAATTCTCTGTTTTTTTTTTTCATGCAGCCCTATTCCATATTCTATAGGCTGATGGTGAAGCGCAAAGGAAAGCCTTAAATCTGTACTTACATGACCCTTGGGAAACAAGAAAAAATGCAAAAGGCCCAGATTTCTGAGATCTTTCTGGAGACTCAGTATTCCTTACATTGCAGAAAAAAAATCCCAATTCAGGTTTCAGACAGAAATTAAAATGCCCTTAAACGTGTACATAAAGCAGTATTTTTTCCTGATATGGCATTCACAGTGACTATAATCCCTTACACGACAGAGGTAACAATCGGCGATTTTGTAGTTAAATTTAACTATGTCCTAGGAAGGGAGGTAGAGGTATGTCCATAAATGGAAACACAGCAAAGGCGTGCTGTCACTTTTGATTGAAGGAATCCAGGTAAACAGTCTACTACGGGAGGGGGTGGATACGTATTTAACAAATCAATGCACAAAGCTGCCATAGGGTCCGCGGATGTGGAAGATGGTTGATTTCTCAGTTTGAAGAGGTGGGGGCTGGGACCGGAGGCGGTGAAAAGCAGCGAGATCCCACCTGACGTCATGGCGAGATAAGCCTCAGAGGGACGGCGGTCGCTCGGCGAGCTGCGCCTTTAAATACCGCTCGCGCGGATGCGGACCTTATTGCGGACCAAACTGGACGGACTGTCGCAGCTATTTCATTCACTATGAAATCTGAAGTGTAAACTTCCACCACTTCCCTGTCAGTTTTGTTACCGTAAGTGTTTTTAAAACTAATTAATCTTTTAATAAATACTAGACTTGCATTTTTGCATCTGGTATTGCGTGCACTTTTTAACAGACTATTAGCGATCTGTAGGATACCCTTAAATCATACTGTATTTGACTCTGTAACAAAATGTACGCTACTTTTTAAATGTAGCTCGTCCGTGTTATTAGATCTGTACCGCAAAGCTACCAAATGGGTCTGTCTTGTTTTCTGGTGGGAGGGCGTCCTAAATTACTGTTTATCGGTATTACGAAATAGCCAGCCCAAGATTAATTTATTAAGATGCGTTTATATATCTTATTTAATTTCAAAGTGATCCATTACGGCCGGAATGTAACTGGGGATGCTTAAGACGCGTAGTTTTTGATTCGGGAGTACTATACGGGTGAGGCGTGGTTCTTACTTTAATTTGACTATTTTATTTATTATTCTCTCTGTAAAGTGAAATATGCAGTGTTTCACTGTAGATAGTTTTTGTCATCGTAATTATGTAATTTTATACCCCCGCTTTTGGGCTGTGAAAAGGTTGAAATTTATGGATTGCTCATGAAGGGGCGGTCTTGGGAACTGGGCTTTAAAGCTTTATAGGACCGCTATTGGCCATGGCGAGCGTTTCTCTCTCCTGATGTTCATAGGATAATTTTTTTTTAATCTCATTTAACTCATTACTATAGTCCAGTGAGACGATTATCTTGTGATTTAAAGTGCCATCTGTGGGCGCGAACGCTCCCCAGATAGCACACATATGTTGAAATGACATTGATTGCATATCAGACAAAAAGGTTGAAACAACGTTGATCTTCAATCTCTCACTTTATATCAACATTGAGTCAAGGTTTTTCCACCATCAATTTTTCAATATTGAAAATCTGACCAGAAATCAATTCAGTTTCAACGTTGATAATTGAACACTGACCATAATTCAACGCATTTAACTATAATTCAACGTTGAAACAATAACATGATGCTATCTGGGTCACCTGTCCTCTTCTAAGGAGGAGGAACAAATTCATAGACTAAAAAATTAACCAAAAAGCCTACGATGCCACAACTGTCAATTTCCTGTCTTCTCATGGCGGCAAATGTATTTTTTTCTACTCTATTTATCCTAATGGGGAGAAAACCAAGCTAACGGGTTAGGTGTAAGTTCTCTGTCAGACTTATCTTGCCTTTTCCCACCCAGGTTACTGCGAAGAACAATGCCGGAGCAGAGCAATGACTACCGTGTGGTGGTTTTCGGCGCTGGGGGGGTGGGTAAAAGCTCCCTGGTGCTACGCTTTGTGAAGGGGACCTTCCGCGAGAGCTACATCCCCACCGTGGAGGACACGTACCGGCAGGTGATCAGCTGCGACAAGAGCATCTGCACCCTGCAGATCACCGACACCACCGGCAGTCACCAGTTCCCCGCCATGCAGCGTCTCTCCATCTCCAAGGGTCACGCCTTCATCCTGGTCTACTCCGTTACCAGCCGGCAGTCGCTGGAGGAGCTCAAGCCCATCTTTGACCAGGTCTGCCAGATCAAGGGCGACGTGGAGAACATCCCTATCATGCTGGTGGGCAACAAGTGCGACGAGGCCCAGAACCGGGAGGTGGAGACGAGCGACGGAGAAGCCATGTCCAGGAAGTGGAAGTGTGCCTTCATGGAGACGTCGGCCAAGACCAACCACAACGTCAAGGAGCTCTTTCAGGAGCTGCTGAACTTGGAGAAGCGCAGGACTGTCAGCCTCCAGATTGACGGCAAGAAGAATAAGCAGCAGAAGCGGGCAGAGAAACTCAAGGGAAAGTGTGTGGTGATGTGAGAAGATGGGGCCCCGACACGGGCCTGTGGGGCCGAACTCCAGAGCTCATGCTCCAGTCCAAACACACCCACCACCCTCCGCGCTCCACATTCAGAACTGGGAGGCAAAAAGGAGGTTGAGGATTAAATCACTTTTTACAACAAACTACAAGACACAACAGGCGGCTGTATACATAAATAAATGCTCCTTGTGGTAAATCAAACACCAAAACATTACAAATCAGTCAATAAAGTTACCCTGCCCCTGTGGGGAGTAAGCACTCTCCATGTTTGCACTCATGCAGCTCTCACTAGCCTCTCAAGCTTGCATTCAATGCGGCCGTAAATATGAGATGTTCAAGGTGCATGAGTTCTGCGGCAAGCATCAGAGATTACCTGCCATGAAACACGAAATTTTTATATTGCACGAAAAGATGATTAAATCAGCTTGATAATTGTTCTGTAAGCTTAAAGCGGAAAAATATTTTGCGTGAGTCAAAATTCACCTCCAAAGAGCAATGCTATACTGAAGCAATACTTCCTAAAGTTTAGAATGTCTACGACCCAAAAGTGCTGAAAGGGATGGAAATATTATCTTTTAAAATATATATCTCAGTGACATTAATATTTTATGTTTTAAACTGAGACAATTATATTAATCTTCCAGTGAACTGAGTAGGAATGCATATCTGCACTGTCTCTGGTGTCAGGAAGACAGATATAAGATTGGCGATATGGATACACTGCATTGTATTTTATCAGTGAGTCCCTGTAATTTGCTTGATTCCTTTTTTGGCTCACTGCAGTAGTGGGGGGGACTCCTCACTTCCAGCTGACACTCTCTATATTGCATATATATTGTGTTCCTTACATATTTAGCTGAGGGACACGGTCTGTCATTAATGGAAGAGAGATTCTGCCAGACAGCACCTGCATTGCACACTTTGACTGGGGTTTTTTTTTTTCGTGGTACTTCCTGCAAACTGTGTTATGTGATGCTAATGGGTGTCACTTTATGTATTTATTTATGGTCACCCTATTTCCCAGGATGCTTAGAAAGATGTTTTTTTTGTACATATATACAGGACATAACATACAGAGTACATTGAGTGTTTCAGAGACAACTTTTATTTATCATGGTTCCTATCAGGAATTAACCATGTAATTTGTCTAAAAGGCAAAATGAATCAATGAAGTGAATAAAAAGGGAAAGTTTACTTAAGAAGCCTTAACATTAGCATTGCGTATTTACTTAGCCTCATCCTAAGTATTCACATAATCTGTTTCTCTGTGTGCAACGCAAGTATATGTTTATGAAGGATAAACTTTTCACCTACATTCAATGTCTGAATCATCTTTGCAGTAGTACAAAAAATTCTGAAGACCCACCATACGCATTAGCCACAAAGTACATGACATATAACCTGTTATGTTTTATCCTAAATGTTTACAAAATGTAAAAATGTACAAAACATTTTGCTACAAAATGCTTCCATCTATTGAAACGTTCAGCGGTCCTTAAACAGTTTTACACGACACGCATTTTCACTCATTCTAACCACGGTTTTCACTTCGTTTTGCAAATTTACATTAACAATGTTAAGATATATATTTTGTTTGTATAATTATAAGTAAGAGTATGAATTACGTGTATATTCAGTGTGGCCTATATTCAAGGGAACATTTTTAAAGTTATATATTTATTATTTAATACTATTTTTTCCCCCAAGGTTATAATGTTGCATTGCACCTGTATACATAAGCAATGATCACAGTTTGCAAAATGAAACTGCATATTCATTAGAACTACATGCATTCGAAGAATATGTGTGTTGTTTCAAAACAAAAGAATTGAAAACACCTTGAGTAACATGTACTATACCTGTACATGTAATAGGGAAGGGCTAAAATCCAGTATGTGACACTCTAATGTCTGTAGTTTGTTTATTGGTTTTTTTAAGCAGGAGATTTTGGTTTTACGTGTGCCTATAGCTTTATATTTACTTGTATATATCATGTCACAAAATAAAGGGAATTACGCATTTAATAAAGCACTAGTCTTTGCAATTCTTTGCAGATATGTGTGTAATAATTGAATTGCGATACAAAACGTGGGTAAAATAAATAATCATCCATACAGAATTCATTGCAGGGTACAGTGATCCGCAATAGATTTTATTCATTGGAAGTTGTGTCATTTGGGTTTGAGGTGAACACAAACATCAGTTTCTAAGTGGCTTACTCAATGAAACCACTGTCATATAACCATGTTTTAAAAGGCATTTTGGTGATGATGAGGGTTCATATCCTATAAATTGGACTAATCTAAAATGGTATGTTATTTTATTACCATTCTAATGTTGTTTTCATTGTGCATATAATTAACATTTGGTCATTTCATAATATTGTGACATGGCTGATATTTTGCAGCCTGTGGAAAATACAAAGATCCTAATCAGTGTCAAGCCAGCTAATATGCTTAGCAGCATCTACATCTTGATATCTTATACTTATTAAATTGAGAGCTTACTATATAACTCAATGTTCTTTATATAAGGTATTACAATGTATTAAATATGGCCTAACATGGTTACAAGCACACTAGCTAAATTGTAGGTTGGAGCAGGCTGGTCAAGATCAACACATGCCACTAGGAAGAAGTGATTCCTGAAAAACAGATGGGTTAATGGTTTACGAATTCTACCTTTACACGCAGCTGGGTTAGGCCAGGCATCCAGGCCAATTAAACACTAAGACAAGAAAAACATCCCACAATCCAACACTACATAACTTCACTCCACCATGCCAACAATCAGCCAATCAGCAACCAAAATTCTGAAATCCCAATTGTGACATATATTCTGCATGCTATATACCACTTTAATTAACTCTGGCATTAGAATTAAAGGCTATAAAATTGAAAGGGGGGAGAGGAGCAATCATTTTACATATGAATCCGTGTAGTTATACAAGCGTGTGTCAGTTCTGCTAAGAGCCTTAAAGGATATAATGAAGTATCTTCCAGTTCCAAAAGAGCTTAGCCGCTTGTCCACAACGGTAACCGAGAGCTGACATGTGATCAGGAGGGTGCTATCCAAGGTCTTGGAATGCTAAGCCAGGACTGGGTGATGGCAACTTCCTGTATGTCATTTCCTTTTGCTGTATGACTCACATGCTCATCTGATAACTATCTAGTTTTTCAAAATGCAAAAAAGGCACCTCATAGAAATAGCAATGTTAATAGCACATTTAAGTGGTTTCAGAATGTAGTGACTGATAAAGCGATTGAAAAACCGTAAGGTGTTGCTTTTTGAAACACAGATTTGAATATTAATTTATCAAGTGATTCCCAGTTAAAACCCATGTATCTTTCCTAGTTAGGTTATGCAATAAAATTGCATGCAACACAAAATATGAATTGCTGTTCCCTGAAGTAAACATTAACTAAAATATCAAAACATCTCAGAGCAATTAAAGGTACTAAAACGAAACGAGTCATTAAAATGGAAATTGTTTTTTAAAAGGCTCTTTCAGAAAATGAGAGTAAATGTGTCTTTGGGACATTTCACGCATCGGATGACACGCATGCAGGTGCTTAATAAGTGCAGGCAGCTCTGTACGCTTTCTTATTCAGCAGGCGTTTGCATGTAGGGCCTTCGCCAAACTGTCTGAGTACCGATATGATTTCGGCATTAAGAGTACAGCTCCTATTTAAGTCTGGCGGTGCCCCTAATTTCACATCGCAAAGGAGGTATGATGAGAATTCTCCCTGAGTTGATGGCTGGCTTATCTGAAAATGATAATCATTTTAGTGTTTGTTTTGAATTTGGGTAGTTAATGGGATCATTCAACAATCTAATTCTGATGTTGTGGCTTGTACACATTTCATCCATCCATCCATCCATCCATCCATCCATC
>JAODJU010000119.1:638351-657089 GCA_026776725.1 Gnathonemus echidnorhynchus
GGGAAGTCTGGGTTTCCCTGCTGAGACTGCTGCCCCCGCGACCCGACCTCGGATAAGCGGAAGTAAATGGATGGATGCATTGTCCCTGTCAATTAAGCCAATAAACAAACAAACAAGCGATTGTTCTAGTTAGCCAAACGTATGATGCATATAAACAGGTCTACTATGGAATAAAACCTGACTAAAATGAAGAAATTCTGGGGAAGAGAGAAAGCAGAGGAAGCTATTTCCGGCAGTGCAAATAAGGAACATTTTCCAGTATAATGTGAGGTGGTTTCACACTTCATTAGTGAGCCTTCAGGATGATCAGACTTGCTAATTACATTTATAGCTGCACTGGCTGTAGGAGAATTTTTTAAAAGGTCCATGCATGTCTTTCCTTTCCGAATGCTGATGGATAGTGTCATCCTGGCTCTTTGGGGTCTGATTAGTTGCCTTCACTTCCATCTCTTTGTGCAGAATTTGCATTCCTTACGTTAATCGCCTGGAACACTTTCCCATTTAACAAGCCATTTACTTTATTAGCACTGAACAACAAGGCCATCACAGTGACTCAGAGGTCAGCACTGAAGCTTCACACCTCCAAGGTTGAGGGGGTTTGAATCCCACCTCTGCCAATGACATGCAGTTTGGCTAATTGGTGCCTCTAAATAGTGCATATGTGCCCTGTGATAGACTAGCACCCCATCCAGGGTGTTCCCTGCTGGACATAGACCCTATGACCCTAACCAGCAAAAGCATGTGGACAATGGATGGATATTTAACCACAATGACCTTGACAGATATGATCTATTTACTATTAACAGTCCTGTCACCTGAACAGGGCCAGCGTTACCTTTTCAGGGGCCCCAGGCAAAGCTTTACTTGGCAGCCCCCCTACAAAGAATAGTGATTATTTCACTTTCTCCACAAGAAAGAACCATAGTTGGAACCAGCCCTGCATCTGAACACGTATTTTCGAGAGCCTCTTTTGATCAGTCTCTGCGAAGAACAAACCATGTGCCTGTACACTGTGGAGCTTCGCTGTTTTGCCTTTTCATAAATAGCCTCTGCCTTGGCGGTATCTCACTGAGGAAGCTAATTACCGAAGCTCACAGTGACAGGCCTGCAGAACTCCATCCAGATTCTCCAGGTCATGACACAGGCAAATGAGCAGCAACGCTAATCGGCATGCTGCACAAACGAGTGAAAACATGCTTCCAAATTGGTGTCTGGAGATGAGTTTTTATTTCCCAGCCTGACATGATGTAATGATATGCAATCCTCGCAGCCAGCAGCTCCGCATCCCGTATTGTATCATGTCTATTTATAGACCACAGGCTTATTCAAACACTCTGCTGAGTGTTATGTGAAGAGAGAAGATTTTAGATCTTCCAAGACAAATAAAAAAATGCCACGTTATTTTGAAAAACTAGACCTCTGTGCAAATGTTGGTTTAACTGAAATAGTTTTTTTTTATATTCAGTTGAATGGCGTTGAAAAAATCTTGGAATACCTCGAATATGGTGCCAATATGGTGCGAATATGGCGCAGCTTCTTCCATATATGCGACCTCCCTAGATATATCCTAACCGTTCATGTTTTTGCTATAGAGGTCTTCTGTGGAACAATAAATTCATACTGTAACCATAATCTATTGTTGCACATTCTGGCCATACAACTCATGCCCATTTGCACAACTGTATGTATGTATGTATGTGTGTGTATAATTGTTTTTAACTGTTTTGATTGCATTTTTCGGTGTCACATGTCCATGTCTCAGTTTATGTCCATGTCGTGTTTAAATTATCAGATTGCCAGTGTTTTAAATGTCACATTTATATTCTGTTTTCCCCTGTTTTCTTGCACTATGACCGACAGGATTGTAATTTCATCCTAGCATATAACCCATGGATCTTGCAGCTGAAGATGACAATAAAGGCATTTATCTTGGCTAAGACTGACTTTGACTGTGTACTTCTGTGTAATTCTGTCAGGCACTATTGTGGCTTCTCTCTACTTCTTTGCAATTCCCACAGAGCATTTTGTTATCCACTGGTTTCTCTGCCCCTGAGACAAACCAAATCTTAGGTCTTCCGTCGTTCGGCACAGGGAATGTAGCCTCTTTGATTTTCCGCGAATGCCATCTGGTGAGGTTGAGATGTAAAGATTAGTCATTCCACAGGAGCTACCATCGCATTCTCACCTTTTCATTTCCATCTTCGGCATTCCCATCTCCCCTCAGAAGGAATATATTTTGTTTGCATGTCCTCTCGCTTTCATACAAAACCACATTAAACTCTTTAGCTACTTCTTGGCTCACATCAGTTGTTTGTAGCAGAAGCCTGTATAACTGCCATGTTGAATGGGTACCCACAAAAATCTAATCGATATCAATTCACAGCACTGTATCCAGTTACACTCTTTCCAATTTCCCTCCAGACTATGAAAGCCACACCATTTCCCCTTTATTATCCATTTCCTGAGGAGTAAATGGTGTTTCCGACTGACTGAAATTGTCCTAGTCCAAACTGTTTAAGGTCACGAGTGCCTAAGACATGGACTTGCAAGTGATCCATTTCCATCTTCACCACATCCAGCTTTCCTGCTCTGTACATCCCATATTTCAATAGTGATCCTTCCTTTGCAGCTTGGGGTTTTATTTTCTGGTGACACCAATAATTGAACATACACACCTACCACACTTCAAAGAGCCCTTAACTCTGCCAAGTTCCTTCAAACTCAAGTGTCCCGTACGTCAGCATGACATTCATTCCAGCGTGTCTGTTCATGATGTGTTCTTGATAAGGTATGGAAATGGTTTACTTCTGAAATCATGTCATTGTCACCACTGAGATCATCCCTTCCTGACACTGTCCTATATTGCAATTGCACAAAATAGGTGTTTTTTTTCACATGGCTCCTCTGCTTAGACCAAGTGACCCTCCCTGATGCATGCAAGCCCTCACAATATCCTGCACTCCTTTTTATGCCAAAAGGAATGCAGTATAATATTTATTTATATATTTATTTTGCACCAAATGGCCAAATAACATTTGGTTAGTCTTCTAACAGCTCATGGACTTGATGTAATTTTGGCTCCTTTTGAACCATGATTCTGTAATACTATTAAAGTTATTGCATTCATTCCACAATGTCATAAGCTGAGACCAAGGATGTTTCTAGCTATTGAAAAGATCCAGTTTACCTGGGGCTTGACTTTTTTTTTTTGAAGATAGATTGGCATTGGGGCTAATAGACTCCGGGCTACAGCCCCAACTGATTGGACCTAACAACAACCCATGGCTGAGACCAAAGTCCACACACATTTCCACTCCTAGAAATTCAGTGCTGGTAACAAATTGACTCTTGACCATTTCAAGTGAGCAGGGAATTTTGGGAACAGTGTGAGTGAGACTCCTGAGCACACAGGAAGTTCCTAAGCTGCTGAGGTCCCACACTGCTGCAAAAAGAACCTAACAAGTGGGCAGTGTGTCTCTTTAACTGGTATTTCCTCGGCCATGGCTGAAGCCAGCAGTGTCCTTTATTGCTGGATATTGAATAGACACTGAAGCCACGCCCCTTTTCTCAGCCTGTAGGACCTGATGCAGAAGAACAGGTTTTCTGGCATTTCCAGCTGGCAGGTCACCAATGCTGCTCCTGTGCCAGTCACTAAACATCACACATAATATGAAACCCAGCCTCCACTCACATGGAGGTATTTTTATTTTATGTTTTTACATACATTTCTACTTTTTTTAAGCCATATTTCCTGTTTCAGCCATCTTTTCTATTTATTTCATATTTATTCCATACATACGTATTTCTGCAGTTCCAAGTTAAATATCTACTTTGTGAGTGTTTTGTGTTGGAACTGGAAAATTCTGGGGTGGGGTGGGGGCGGGGGGTAGTGTATTCTGCTCTTTGATCAAGCACACACGCCCACTCGTGCACCTCCCCTAACCTTATTCCATCCAGATAATCTGCTTTCTCATCCACTGGGCACGTATCTCAGTGCGTAATACACACGACATTACAGATGGAGAACTGCATTCACTGTAAAACCGGGTGTCTCTCATTTCACTTCAGATGTCAGGTCAACCAGGTTCCAATCTTTCACAAGTATGACCACCACACACAGCATATCCTTATAGCCATAACTGTCAACACTTCAATCACTGCAATCACACTGTGAGGCAAATAGTATGACATCAGCAATGATGTAAAATGAGACCCTCCATATCCATAACCACTTAACTAGCACAACAGTGTGGCATGGAGCCTGGACCCTATCCCAAGACAATACAGTGCTAATCACTGAAACACAGTGACAGACTTCAAACAAAACTGAAAATCGGGCAACAGCTTCCCATTTCCATTAGAAAATATATCTTTCCAGACCAGAGCAGCTGTATCATGTGAGGACCATTATGAATGAACACACACTTATTAAATTTCAGATGATTGTCAGCTCTGGAGGAATCACTGTCAGTATACGGCAGCCAGAACCGATTTAATCCTTTGTGGATCCAAAGTCAACAGCATAAAATGCAACTGGATTTAGAAAACTGAAGGCAGTCTCTCAGGCTTCATAATTTATTTATTGTTCATTATCAGATAATAATTTAGCAGAATTAACTTGTGATGAGTTGAAAGCTCACTACATGGGGGGACGGGGCCCGGGAAACAACACCCTCCCCCCCCGGCTGGAGGTCAGGGTTCTGGAGCGGCTCTTTAATTCTGCATCTCACACAGCTTCGTGAAGGTCCACAGGTGCTGGCGCTGATCTGAACAGCCACCGGTATTTAATAATCAGTGTGTTGTGGCTGGGAAGGTCGTCAGGGTGGGGGCAGAAAGGTGCTGACACGAAGCAGAGTGTGTGAGGCGGGGGCCAACAGGGGCAGCGCGGAGCTAACAAAGAGCGACAGCGCGGTGCTCCAGATGGGGTCATGAAATCTCACCATGCAGAATTCTCTTTTTTAATGTTTGTAGGCTCTTTAATGGTTCTAATTTAACTTTTTCGGCCACCTTCTGATGAGCACTAACCTGGGTTTGTCCATAAATAAACACAATCTTTACTCCTCAAGTAAAAATTGTCAAGAGGACAATTTAAAACATTTAATGGCATGAATATTTGACATTCGTCAGGGCCGTACCTGCAATGAGGCCTCCGAGTTTCCAGCACTCACCGCCTCACACCTCAGAGGTGGAGGGTTCACATCCACTAACATAATCTCTCTGTGATGTGTGCAGGCTTCTTCCCACAGCCCAGAGACTTGCAGTTAGTCCCTAAATTGCCCATAATGTATGCATGTGCCCTGTAATGGACTGGCATCCTACCCCCAGCCTTGCTGCCTGTGATAATCTCTAGCCCCCCCGGAAGTCCTACAGATGCTGTTGAAAGATGGATGGATGGTTTCTGATCTGTCACCCCCCCCCCCATGTTTGATATGTTGTGCCAACCGTGGATACAAGTGAACCATATAATGTGATTTTCATGTACATATACATGGTACCTACATACTGGATACAGTGTGTGGCACAGTGGGCTAAGCCTCTGTGCCTGTGATGAGAAGGTTCCTGGTTCGAGCCAGGCCTTGGCACATCTGCAAGTTCTTGAGTGAAGCCCTTAACCCCCAGCTCCCTGGGTGCCGCTATACTGTAGGTGGCTGCCCTTCATGGCCAGTTTGCTCTCACCTACAAAGGGAACTTCCCCATGGGGATCAATAAAGGTATATATTACTATTATTATGAAGTTTGGTTGATAAATTACACACATTACATATAGCAATAATAAAGTACCTTACTGTACAGCACAGCACTCCCTCTCAAATGTAAGGGATTATAATGTTTAAACCTAATTCTTAAGAGAAAACAGAGCAATGAAAAAATATCACGTATCAAGGAATGACGGAGCAATGAGAATCATGCTTTTTATACCCCTCAGAGGATGAAGGAATAAGGAAAAAAACAGTTACACATTTTACTGGGATAAATACTGCAGCGTGTACCGTTACATAACCTATAGTGAGAAAATTGTATTAGTTAAAAAATAATCTATTGTGGGTACTAGCCGGCTGTACTGGGTGTGAATACGCTGACGCATTTCACCATGTTACAGCTTGTATTCATTTGGTGTGCGGTTTGAAACTTATAAACCATTTATTTCTGGAATTTTCCAGTTCTTTTTCATATCTCGGTAAACCGCGGCTAATGAGGGGTTGATTCTAAAAATGCAGCTAAATAGAAACGGGAACTGACCAGCGTGCTGGCAGGGTCAGGACAACCTGACCCAGACAGTTATGATACGGGAACTTATGACGCATTGTTCCTGTGTTCTAAAAGAGACTAGGTTATTTTTGCTTAACTAGGGGAAAGGTGCAAAGCGCTTGTGTGATATGTACTAACTGACTAACTAGAGCAAATGTCAAAATATGTGGATGTCACGTAGGTGGAAAAGTACCAAGACAGGGGGGGCAGCACCCCGTAGAGGCTATATAAGAACAGGCCCGACAACTATGGGTCGAGCCTCTTGCTGTACATGCTGAATGTATGTCATATAGTCGCTCCCAATTGCAATTGATTAGAGAATTAACTACTGACGTGCAGCTACTCCTCGTCTCTGCTGTGAATCTCTTCTCATCAACAGACCCGGTGGAGACGGTGAACTCCAACACTAACCGGAAGTGCGGATGGGGGAACCCAGTATTAATCCATCAATCTTTCCTGCCCGAACGCCATTCAGAAGGCTCTGCTCTTCATACGCATTGAAACACGAAAACCACCAAGAATCCTGTATCTGAACTTCGGTGGAAATCGTCGCTGTGCACTCACCCCGTTACCACCCGGTGGTGAGGAACTGGAACAGCACGTCACTTTCATACCGTTCAAGGTGCACGGCGAAACAGCAGCAAGCACACAGTGAAAGCTGCATCCTTTAAATAATTATATATTGAATTCTTTAACTTATTATTAATTCAGTTCATACTGCTGTATTTATTGTTTACTAGATATTGGACTATGTATATAAACCCATGTGTCCTGTTTCACACTGTCCTTGTTCTGCATCCTTCCTCTTGTCATCGCTTTCTGGATGTTGTACCGTGGTTCTGGGACAGTCTTACCTTGTGCCTCCGTATCCCTGTATATGGATGGTATGACAATAAAGCTCACTTGATGATTTGAAAATGGCAAATCGCAGAGAAAAAAATTACTGTACGGCTGAACAGCTGAACCACGCGAGGAGAATATGCAAAGGATCATGTCACTGATCGGGGTTCATCGCCCGTGTACGCAGAGAATACCAAGAAAATCATGCACCTTCCTTCTGCAACTTAAAAAAAATTAACCGTTCGCCAAAAACCATTATTGTAATGACACAATATTCATAGCAGACTTGTAGGCTTCCTCCATGGAAGCATGGTATGAAGTTATGGTGAGGCGATGGTGGTGCAGGAGGTAGTGCTACTGTTCGGCAACCAGAGGGTTGCAGGTTCGAGCCCCGGGTCCTCCTGACCCCATCAAAGTGTCCTTGAGCAAGACACTGAACCCCAAATTGCTCCCGGTGAGCTGGTTGGTGCCTTGCATGGCAGCCTCTGCCACCGGTGTGTGAGTGTTGGTGTGAATGGGTGAATGTGAGGCATGGTGTAAAGCGCTTTGGAATAAAGCGCTATATAAATGCAGTCCATTTACCATTTATGAAATGTAACAAGTCTACTAAACAGTGCTCCCTGCAGTAAGAGAGGGGAAGTGATTGAGTCTCACAGTATTTAATTCCCCTTTTGGCTATTTGCCCATCCCCTATACTGCAGATCTGCCTGTGAACAGACTTAATAACCCAAATACTGATGCTTTCACCATGCAATGCTGCCCCCAGCACCATATAGGTTGGTGTCATTCTTTAATTAAACATTCTGTAGGAGCATTTTAAAATTATATGGGAATATAAAAATATGTTTGAACTTATTGTACTTTGGATATAAATGACCCCCTTGGTGGTTGATTATCCAGTTTAATACATTGTAAACCTTCTACATACCAGTATACAATAACTTGCTTGTTAATGACCTTGAAATTACATGCCATTGCCTGGTACTGTAACATTATTATGTCTATAATAAAAATACCAAACAGTACACAGTGATGAAAACACAGGAATTTGCATTCACAAGCTATTCACTTCCTGTACTAAAGGGGGCCTTTAGCATTGAAATAACTCACTATATTAGCCGCCACTAGCTCTGGAAGTACAGTACAAGGCACCAGGACAACCACCAATTCACCCAGGGAAATCTACATGGGCAAAACTACAATACACAAACAAGTGATTGGCCGATTGATTAATTGTTCAATCAACCAATCAATCAATCAATCAACCAACCACGTTTTGTTTGCTCCCACCCGGCTGGTATTACCTCTATATGTGTACAGGGAGATGTACTGATGTAGTCCTTCTGAGAGCAACACAAGTTAAGTTATGGCTGGTGCGCCGCCTCTGTGCCTCTGTTACGTCACGCCGCGTGGATCACGCCAAACATCGCCGCTTGCCAACAGACAAAAGCCTCCCTTCACCCACACGCTGAATCACAAGACACGTCCAGCAGCACTGCTTTCTTGTGGGCAGACACTTTTAAGGACATATTTAATTACAATTGTCATTTATTTCATGCAAGTAGTTTTAAGTTGAACGGTTCACGATTCTAAAAGTAAACAGGAGCAATTAGCCTTTTAAATGAACACCTATTTTAGCAAGATATAGAAAACATATATGGGAACAAATGTGTAATACAGGATACAATTTCACAATGTCTTTTCAATTCACTTACCTCTGATTTCTGAGCTAAGCTTTCCAGATGGATTGCGTTTTGCATTCCCATTGGCTACGGGCTGCTCTTGCTACGTTTGCTATAAATTTGGCAAAGAACAAGTCCCTCCTATTTTTGTGGTCTGACAGCTATTCTACCACCTAGACCATGTCAGGTCTCCTCAGGCTGTTTCACCTACATATATTAAGATCCTGGAAAGAGACTGTTGTTGTTTAACCCATTACGGGTTTCTAAGCAGAATAACACACAGCTGCCTTTGGTTTACTGCTGACTGTAGGGGCCTTCAAATGTACCTGTTCCCTTCTGCTTTCCCTGTACAGACTTTTCTGCTGGAACCTGCTGGCCTCCTAGTCATGCGAGATCCTGTAACTCAGATGTTTAGTGCTGCTTATAATTGCTGGAACCCTCTTCAGTTCTCTGCACAGGTAAGTGTAGGTGAGAATCACAGTGCTGGTTTTAAGAGTTTCTCGTGATTCTGTACCGGAAAGCTGTCCCAAAACAAGCAGAAGCAGAAACATGTGGGTGTAATCTAGAAGCTCACTAAGAGGAGCGGATAAAAGGGGCTGCATCGGGACGAGGAAATGAAATTGGAGGAATGAGAAAAGCCAGAATGAAGACAGCTACCTGCACAGAGCACTAAAAATACAAGCAGGCCTGCCAGGGCAGGCAAGACCGGAAGGACAGCGATCATCCACCCGATTGTGGGTTTGAGTGTGAAATGTCAAACTGACAGGAGGTGGCAAAACACAGAGAGGGTGAAGAGGGCTGAAAGCGCAACAAAAGTGGCTGGGAAAGGCGACGGGCTCAGGGCGCGTGAGCGTTACCACGGCGACAGCTAACCAAGACACGCGAAATAAAAACGTTACCATTACATTGTGAAATATTCTTTAGCTCACACCTGATTCAATCCTTGTGCTAATTACCGCACAGCTCTTGAGCTGAATCATTTGTGGTGGAAGGGGGAAAGAACTAATAGCTACACAGGGCTCCGCCCCTCCCCCCCCCCCCGACAGGAGTTTGAGACCCCTGTTTTAGAACTACCAACGGAGCCTGCATTGTAGAGAAAACAGGAAAAACGCTTTGCTGGTGTATGTCAGCACATAGTAACTGTTAGTCACTTATCAGAACCTTAGCATACACACAATCTTATGTTATTTAATCTTACATATTATATCATTCATAACCTGTTAAAATCTAAACAAAATATTGTCTTTATAGTTCATGGTAGTAATGTGACTTCAGGATGTATTACAAACACTTTAAACAATCACAGCAGATACATATATAAAGGAATATGACAGAATTATGTATTCTTGCAAAATAAGTAGTAAAAACATTTTACTGGCTTCAAACATTATAGTGCCTGAGATCCCTCAGAACCCTGATGAAGATGGATGGATGGATGATGAAAACATTTTAAGTTGCCCATTGCTTAGACAGAATAAGAAAAATCAAAAACCCAAGTACCGCACAGGCAGAAATAAATACTCATTTAAATTCTGTGCTACTGGCTTCACATTGTTACCATCATTAGTTATTATCAGCTATTATGTTACGAGTAATTACTGGAGTAACTCACAGCCACGAAGCATATTGCAGGAAGCATAGATTCGGATAATGAAATATCTGGCAATCTACATTCCGAGCACCAGCGCTCGTCTTTGCATAGACAAAGTTAATTAAACCGAGCGAA
This sequence comes from Gnathonemus echidnorhynchus, assembly GCA_026776725.1. NCBI lineage: Eukaryota > Metazoa > Chordata > Actinopteri > Osteoglossiformes > Mormyridae > Gnathonemus > Gnathonemus echidnorhynchus. Next base: position 648,849 of record JAODJU010000119.1, read on the forward strand.
CGGATCGCAAACTGCCTTCTGTTAATTGTTTACGCGGGAACCTTTACGTGCAGCCGATCCGTTTCTTGATTAAGCATTTAATTGCACCTCTTTCTCGTTAATGGGTTTTTATTGAATGAATGAAATTACGCGCGCTGTTTTGGAGGAGACACCGAGCACTCAAGCCGCGCCGGGTCTCTGCCGGAAATGTCGCTCTGCTCTCAGAAAGCGTGTCAGCTAAGTCACGCCCCCTGGTCACCCGACCTTAATGGTTTGCAAGAAAACAAAACTAAATATCAGGCGCCAGCTTCCCGTTTCCATTATTAAATATAACTCACCAGACCAGCGCAGCTGTAACATGTAACGACCATAATGAATGAACACACACTTATTAAATGTCTGATGATTATCAGCTCTGGAAGGCAGCTATAAGACATCAGCGATAATGTAACATAAGGTTATCCATCCGCTATCCATAACCACTTATCTAGTACAGCGTGGCAGTGAGCCTGGACCTTATCCCAGGAGGCTATATAGTCAGCAGTGTTTACTCATTCGCGTGAGGTCCTAAGGTTTGGGCCCCTTAGTGGTCACAAACAGTCACTACACTAATTATTAAATAAATGCATTCCTTATTCAAGATCGGAGATGCTGAAGCAGCATGATCTGCTAACCAGCTAGCTAGTTACGATCTTCTGACTTGATGGCTAATACCATATGTTATATGCAACCATGAAGCGACTGAATCCCAGTGGCACCACAAAACGAAAGAAAACAAAAGACAGGAAGTCTCTGACAGGAAATATGCTGACCAGTTTCTTCACCACAAACAATGAAAGACCTGGTGAGGATAAAAACAAACTTTACGAACATAGATGGGGCATGGGGGTGACTTTTCGAGTGGACCCCCAGAAACAGCACAGTCTCCCATGGTCGCTGCCATGTTTTTGCACTCTTTAGATGGTCTGATAGCCAGCACTGGCATGTTGACAGAGGGCACTTTGTTCCGGCGCTAAATTTAACACACCGTGGTGTTGCTCCCTGTGGTGATCCCCAGAGACCTGGAGATCCCACGGCCGGATCTCTATCATCCACACCTGTTCAGCTCCTCTGTCCCAAGATCTCCTCCATTCTCGCTCAGTTTTTCATTGCATCATTAACATGGTCTGCAAGGTTGGAAGCTGCTCATGCGCTCTTCTGTTTGTTCTGTAAATGGTTGTTCTGCTTTCGGACTGACACTAGGTCTATGGTCTCCTATTTCACTTTTTCTGAGGATATTCTGAAAGAAGGTATTGCTTAAGAGGGAGTTTTCCCTTCCTTAGAAATTTAACTAAGTACAGTATATATGTATGAATTAATAACTGAATGAACTTAATATATATATGTGGCTCTTTCTAGTATCAACATAATAACCAGGGATGGACATAACTGGAACAGAAGTACACATTCACCTTTAAAAGCGATACGTGCGGCAATCGATTAACGTAACATGCAACTGTATACGGCCCTGATCTGACAGCTGTGAAGATGAAGCGTTTCCTCTCAAAGGAGCCACCAGCCTTTTAGGACACGGTGTGCGGTGCCCGGAAGAGGCCACACCTTATCCCCAAAGGAATTCCCTTTCTTCCCCCATAATCTAATCCTTGTCTATTTGACAGGTGGACTTGGACACTGGGGGACTGACTGACCCAGCTGGCGACCGTCTCATTCATACTTTCACCTGTCAGTCTGTTCCTTCCGTAGCTCGTTATCAGCACGGGAAATGTATTTGTCTTTCTTCTGCATCATATTTTCCATCTACGGTACTCAAATTAAGTTCTTTCGAATACTAAGAGGCAGACCTATTGAAGCACCTTCAGATAGAGAGACTAAACAATGGATTAGATAGCTGGAGTGAATATAGATGGGTAGGTGGGTAGATGGATAGTCACTTCAACAGAATATTTATTGTATTCTACCCCAATCTGAATACCACTCGTGTGTGTTTTGGTGCAAACACTGCTGTAAATCCCTTTTGTTCTGTATTCTGGTCCTCTATTCTTTGTTCTAGAAGCAAGAATCTGTCACTTTCATCATTCTGAAAGTTGAGCGAGTTTTTTTTTTTTTTTTTTTACTGCCAGACCAATGCAAGTCATTACACAGCCTGAAGTGTAAGATGAAAAGAGATGGAAATTTCACGCGTTTCCATGACAGTGTGTTTTACATTTCAGAAGCGACGCTGCCAGTCTCCCAAATGAATTCCAAACCAGAAGAAGCAGAAGAACCAACCCCCCTATGTGTGATAACCCAGAAGACCACACCCTGTAACTCCCACACCACTGCCATTAGTAACATTGCCTAAGCCTCTACAACAGGGTTATTCAAATCATGGTCCTCGAGGTCCAAGCACTGGTTTTCCAGGCTTCCTTTACCTGTCAGTCAGGTGTGAAGCCTCTGACCAATTAGAATCAGTGATTATTAAACTAACTACCTGGGAGAACTGAAAACAAGGCCTGGATTTGGAATCGAGGTCCAGATTTGAACCCTGCTCTACACCATTTTTACTGGTTTAAGAGTAGCTGACATGGACTGGGATTCATCATCAAAATTTTGTAGCTACAGAAATAAACCAGAATGTTACCAAAAGAGAATCCCCAAAACTCCAGATATATGGGTTCAACTTTAGCTTTGCTTATATGTCCATAGGGGTTTCGCAGAAAAGGCCTTTGCTTGTATGTTCATGGGGTTTTGCCTAAAGGGCCATGGGATGTGATCCCTTCAGCCTGTATGGGTATTCCCCAAATGATGTCCGAGGGTCAGCCACTAGGCGTAGCGTTGCTCTGTGGTTTGAAGTCAAGGTCAGTTTTTATTGCACAACAAAATGAGGTAGCTGGCTCTCCTAATGCAAGATCACAGAAAGTAATAGTACCACTGAAGAGAATAAATAGCATAACATTAAAAATCGTTTCCTGAGTAAGTGCCTCGCTAGAACTGTCTAGAAGACAACCCAGCTGGAGAAATAGAATGAGGTGAATTAAAAATGTAAAGAATTTCTTTTGTTTATACGCATAATGTACATTTGACAATAGACACTAAAAGCAGGGCTATCCTCAGCGGAGGCTGTCGATATGAAAAAATAAATGGTTTTATGTGTAGCTGCGGAACTGCAGAAAAAGACATCCCATAGTGAAAGAGTAGATACCAGGCCATATGGAGAACAGTGGGGAGATGAAACTAAGCTTTTAGTGGCTGCCTTGTCGTAATGGAGGTCAAGTCGAGCAACTCAAGAGTCAAGATCCCCCAAGACCCCAACAAGCAGTCCTCACAGAAATACTGCCTATCTGAACAGCTAGCCATGGAACAAAAATAACGTGCATCAAGTTAACATGAGCAGGCCATGAATTCCTATATATGGGCAGAGTATATTTACGTATATGAATATACATTGAATCTTTTTCACATTATAGGCTAGCAGACCCTAGCTAAAAATTTGCCTTTCTTTTGTTGTGCAGTAAAATATTCAGCAGAAATCAGGTAGAAGCAGCCAAAGCGGTAAGCTGTTTAGAATGCAATCATTCAGCGAAACAATGCAATAATGGCAAAAAGTAAAATAATTGTAATAACAATCTGCAAGCAGCACCGGGCTCAAAGGAGAACAGGAGCATTTGTGCAGTGATTTAATAAAGGTGAGGAAAACCTGGTCATAATACCTGAGGTTAGCATGGAATCAACGGAGTGATTTTCTGCCTCGCAGACCAGCGATTAAACCTTGTTCTTCGCACAGTCATTCTAAGGGGTGTTATAATGGAAAAAGAACAGCTAGTCTCTCTGACCTCAGCTTTTATTCTCTTGTTTCATGCCTTAAAAAAACTAGACAAGTGTAACAAAAAAGGAACAGATGCTTTAATCATTAGGGTACGAGTACCAATGCTTTCTATACTGCAAACACATTAATTTTTGCTACATTTAGGTAACAAATATGGTATACTTACTTGCAGGAAATGATTTAGGGAAATTGAGCATGACTTGTGGGTAATGTAGTCTTTTATATCAAAGTGGGGGGGGGAGCATTTTATTATGTTGTTACATACCAGAGGAAATCACTGGCTGTAAAAGTGTAGATAATGCTTTATTAATAATAAATATCATTAGATGTTCCAATTGTATAAGCAGGTTTCATTGTGTCATTTCCATATTTCTGGTATTGGATCTAAAAATTTGCTTGTAACATTTTTTCCTTTAAAAAAATAAAGAAAAATCCCACACAGCAGATGGCGCCATGCACGTCTGACTTGGTTTCTGAGTAGCAGTTAATCCACAGAAGAAGAAGAAAGAATATATGGTGGAACAGAGAAAATTTATTTGTGGAGCTCATCGAGAATTGTTGCTTGTGCATCCTGACAAGTAAGGTTTTAGTGATTAGCTGCAGTTCTTTTTTTTTGTCCTTTTTCTTGTAAACCTAAAAATAAACGTGAAATGTGGTAAAGCCCATCTGACTATTTTTATGCGAGCGGTTTGATCTTTCTTGTCACCTTCCTGCTGCTCGGATTCTGCACATCAGGTGTAATGTCGTTTTCTCACTGTGTCTCTCCCATAGATCTGTTAATGTGCTGGTGCCGACATTCTTGTCAGAAGACCATTCAGCCAGTGCCTACAAAAGCTCGGCTGGCCCCTCTCTCTCCGTCGGTAAACCATAGCAGGGGCTGCAGCCTGTTTCCAGTGCAGGTAGGCCGGGCCTGGCTGCAGCCTGTTTCCAGTGCAGGTAGGCCGGGCCTGGCTGCAGTCTCTGTGGGGAGCACTGGCACGTGCTCCCTGGCAATCCATGGGATTCCTGCTCCATCGCAGGTCATCTGATTTAATCGATAATAATGATGCACATGGCCCTCAGATCTGACCCCGCCCCCTCACAATCTTACCCGCCCACTTTTGATCTGACCCTGACCCCACCTTGTGCTGCCTTGGCCCAGCCCTTAATGTCAGTGTCGTGCAACCCGGAGCCTAATTTCCATACAGCTAAACTGGGGTGCGTTTCCCGAAACCATCGTTGCTGACTACATTAGCAACTTACATACAGTAGTTGAACCATGCAACTGAATGGTTCCAGCTACATAAGTTGCTAACGGGAGCTTTTGGGAAACGCACCCCTGATTGAGTGAGCAGCAGATCCTAGAAGATAATGCAACATGCATGATAGCTTTTTGGCAATTAAAGTTATACAAGAGCATATTTATGTCCCTTAACGAGACAGAACTGAGAGGAGGAATGATGATGATCAGAGCTCATGTGGTGTCCTAGGCAAGCTTCACTGCCAGCGCCCCCTGTCTGAGACAAAGTGAAATCGACTGACAAAGTCAGCGTCCCTCCAGTAGATGGCGCCCTAGGTGGCTGCTTGTGTTGCCTAATGGGCACTGCGTTGGAGAGTGAACACTTGCAGCAAGTGCTATATGAAAATTTGTACTTGAAAAAGACTACACCTGACCAGTTCTGTTTTCATTCATGGAAAAAAATGGTTAAGTCATTCATCCAGATAAATTATGACGCTGTAACATTTTTAAACGTGTATATATATATATAAAAAAGGGAAGGTAACCTATATTTCATGGGCCGATGTTGCTTATAGGCGAATGCCCTCAGAGAGCTTGCCTGCATCTTCTGCAGGTGTTAATGTGTGATCAGATTGTTGATCCTGGACAGCATGACACACGCTTTGTGATAATTTCAGTGCCCAGTGTTTCACACAGTAGCCTCTGGCCTTCAGGGTTATGGGTCTGATTCACGAGAGGGAAATTACACTTTCACTCACAAATGCTAAACTTTAAAATACTAAGTTGCTATCTTTACGAATTTAACATGAACATCTTTCGATTGGCCTGGCTGCAAGTTTCAGGGCTTTACACATCAACATATGTGCATGGGAAATATTCAAATCATTGCACTCTCTTGGTAAATGGCTGTACTCTGTAACTATGGTAATTTTCAAAGGTCATATATGGATAGAATACTGGATTAATTGCTGGATATACAATAAATGTCTGGTGAACCATAGTCAAAAGTATAATACTAAGGACATGCATCACTGAGAATGAAAGGGTCCTGGACATTAATCTGTTAGCAGAGTCTTTCCTGGAAAGTACAACCCAGCTTAAGTTTACATGAATTTTGCGTGCTGATTTCTTTCAGTGAGCCAGTGGATCTTTGAACAGCGTCAGCCGTCCTGCCTTGGTTAGGAAGGCTAAACGCCTACCGCACTTGCAAACTGGCACACTCTTTGAAGATCCAAAAAAAGCAATTTACCCATGAAATGTGGATGCATTATATAATCAGTAACTGTTACTCACCACCCTTTGTGGGGTGGTCTCTGGAAAATTTCAGAAAAATGATATCCTAATTAAACATCTTTCAAACACCTGTTATGTTACATAATGGACATGGGCCAACTAGAAGGTTCCACTTATTATCCTGTCAGCTCTTTATTTCGTCTGGCTCCTTATTCCTGCATCTGGTGCAGCAGAGAATAGTTGTTCCTCTTGTAATTTTTCATGCAGTTATTGATTCATTTGCCTGGAGTAAAACTTGACTATAAAAACACATTTCTTTTCATACATATTTTTTCATTTATTTAGTTACTCCCTAACTGCATCTATAGAGTATGTATAACTGAATCTATGGAGTAGAGTATGCATACCAACACGAGTGAGATATGTCATTTAGCAAGCCTAAATTTCTGAAGGCAGTACTGATTCACATTGCACGCTGCCATTTCAGAACCTGCACTTGTATGTAGCCAATATCCAACATGGTGACGCATCCCTGCTGATGTCATCTCGCACAAGTGACTCAATAGTAACAAATATCGCAAATGTCTAGTTGTGAATTAAATGCATGGCACTTAATGCATTAAGCCCCTCAAAATGCACTCACTAACCACTTATATCTCATTCCAATCCAATGTTTTTTTTGCCTTTTGCATTCAGAATGTACAGTTGTGAATTACTGAAATATCACAGAATTTGGAAAATTAATCTCCAGCATCAGTACGTGCAGGGGGGTGGGGGGGGGGCTAACGGGGGTGCCTGAGCATCTACCCTTATTGCCCCTGAATGATTAATAGTGTCTCCATCATGAGGTTCTGAGCGCCCCCTTTCTAATCAGTGATGACTCCCTTCCTCCTGATCTGACAATTTTAATGAGAGGGATGCCCCCCCCCCGTCAAGAACCCGCCCCTTGAAAAGTGTCTGCAGGACCCTAATCTCCTGATGTCATGGTAGCTGTAATATTTAAAAGTTTTGTGAAACTTCTAAATGTGGATTAAGTGTGCTGTTTGTGGCACAGAAGCTAAAATATAGTTTTGCTACCTCAGCTTAGAATGTGTCAGAAATGCTGCAAAGATAGTTCTGTGTGTTAATTAAAACACTGTCTAAGTGAGAAGAGTGCTGGTATGTTACAGCACGCTCCAACTGCTTCTCTGTCAAAACTGGGAAAAGTTGTCTCTAGAGGGTTCTTTTGTCACCTGAAACTCCTGGCAAAGTAGAAGAAAGTGGAAAATAGATTCAAACTCTATTTATACAAACAGTGTGATAATCTTTCATATTAGCAGACTAAAACCTGATTTGGTTGCAAATCATAGGCGGTGGTGTTGAGATCAGTGGCTAAGGGGTCTTTGCCTGTGATTGGAATGTTGGCGCCTCTATATGTGTGTCTCAAAGGACAGCAAGGTGCAATATGCAAAAACTAAGAATTCCTATATACCTGTATTGAAAATAAAGAATCTTTTCCTTTCAAATCAGCTATGCTGAAAATAGTTTATGCCCAGGGACCAGCAAGGAAAGATGCAAAGTAAAACGATGTCTGCTTTACTCTTACAAGTGTGATGTTATTCCTGAACTGGCATTTCATTCTATTTTGTTTTACAGCATATTTTTGTCATTCTGGACTAGAGCCATTAAAAACTTTCATCTTACCCCTTCTTCTGGTGGTGAAAGAGTCCTTGTTTTTTTGACAGTATTGATGTCCAAATAACCTGGCAAGGATTTTGTCGCATCGCCTAGATATTTGTTGCCTCACAGTTGTTTCTCTTCACACTTGCCGCCTTAAATAAAGCTTCCCTTTCGTGCCCATGTTCTCAGCTAGGGATTCAGTAACATCACCTCAGAATTTCTTCAAATAGCGTCGTCAGCTATGACAGCAGTGATGATGGTGAGAAACAATCTATCTATCTATCTATCTATCTATCTATCTATCTATCTATCTATCTATCTATCTATCTATCTATCTATCTAATCT
>JAODJU010000119.1:657194-668029 GCA_026776725.1 Gnathonemus echidnorhynchus
TGAGAGTAATGGGTCTTTTGTGTATGTAGAAAAAATTTCAAATCTTTGAGTTCAGCTCATGCAAAATGGGAGCAAAATCGAAAGTGTTGCGTTTATATTTTTGTTCAGTGTATTTAAGGCAATTATCCATTACTCAGCATGAAGGAAGCTCATCATGTGGAAAATACTGCATATCAGTTGAATGACCCCAGGCTGCAGCAGAGAAAAGCAGTACTCCCTCACTGTCACTGTCATTGGTTTGAGAGACGTATTGCGAAACATCGGCTGAAATGATCAAGATGGAATGTGCAAGTGGAAATTCTCAGAAAAGCATATTCAGGATAGAATGTTCAGGTCAGAATGCTGTCTTTCCACAAACAAAGCACAGAATTCTGGTGCAATAGTCTGGCACATTAATCAACCACCCTTCTAGTTAAGCTTGGCCCAAGTAGGGACTTGTCAAGCACAACTTAAACACACTGAAACGTGAAACTTCTGTAGGTCATTCACATTAAGTTGTGAACTGCTGACACTGTTTTTGAATGTGTAATTTTGCAGAATTACACCAGTATTGGGATTACAGATGATACACCAGTATTGGGACACCCCTCCAAATCATTGAATTCAGGTGTTCCAATCACTTCCATAGCCACAGGTGTATAAAATCAAGCACATAGGTATGCAGACTGCTCCTACAAACATTTGTGAAAGAATGGGTCGCCCTCAGTAGCTCAGTGAATACAAGTGTGGTACCATGATAGGATGCCACCTGTGCAATAAGTCCATTCGTGAAATTTCCTCATTACTAAATATTTCATGGTCAACTGTTTGTGGTATTTCAGCAAAGTGGAAGCAATTGGGAACAACAGCAACTCAGGCATGAAGTGGTAGGCCGTGTAAGATCACAGAGTGAGGACAACGCAATGTGCAGAAGTAGTCAACTGTCTGCAGAGTCAATAGCTACAGACCTCCAAACCTCATGTGGCCTTCAGATTAGCTCAAGAGCAGTGCGTAGAGAACTTCATGGAATGGGTTTCCATGGCCGAGCAGCTGCATCCAAGCCTTACATCACCAAGTACAATGCAAAGCTTTGGATGCAGTGGAGTAAAGCACACTGCCACTAGAGCAATGGAGATGTGTTCTCTGGAGTGACGAATCATGCTTCTCTGTCTGGCAATCTGATGGATGAGTCTGGGTTTGGCGGTTGCCAGGAGAACGGTACTTGCCTGACTGCATTGTGTCAAGTGTAAAGTTTAGTGGAGGGAGGATTATGGTGTGGGGTTGTTTTTCAGGGGCTGGGCTTGGCCCCTTAGTTCCAGTGAAAGGAACTCTTAGTGCTGCAGCATTCAAAGCCATTTTGGACATTTTCATGTTCCCAACTTAGTGGGAACAGTTTGAGGATGGCCCCTTCCTGTTCCAACATTTACGTGTAAATCATCATGTAACAGTAACCAGGCAGATGCCTGCATATGAACAGAAACAACATTATAGTAGACCAATAGTTAATTGTTTTTGTTGTGATATACAGTATATTAAGTCAGTTGATATAGTTTAATCAATTAATTGTATGAACCCTTATTTAATGCTAATCTGAAATGTCTGATTTTCATCGGGTGAACAAACCGGCCACTTTCCCAAAATAATCATAAAAATGTATTTATGTAATAATAATTGCATGTGCATTTGAGGAAGGATTAATTGTTTTGCAAAAATGCATAAAAAGGCACAGATGTAGACATGGAGTAGATAATTGCTTGGCAGACATTAGTAACGTTTTTATCATTGTAGTATCTCCAAATTCTGCCCTCACCACACATTTGCATCTGTTTGCTGAAGGAGCTGTCAGATGTGGAAAAGGAACAAAGTACAGCGATGTGGCTTCTGTGCTCTGTGCCGTGCAGTGATGTCTGATGGTTCTGTCAAGCATGGATAACAGCAGACAGAAGCCTCGTCTGAAGTTAGGCCCCTCTGGAGAGCAGATTTGCTCTACAGCGCCACCCCAGGCCCAGCTTTAAAGTACACAGTTGCCTGGCACGTTAGCGCGAGAAGTATGAACATCCAGGAACGAGGACGGAACAACACAATGGCGTGTCTGTGCTCAGGAAGCATGAACCAGGCCTAAGCACCTACTGCCATCTGCTGGAAACTGAGAGAAACGCTGAATTCTGACCAAACAGACATCTTAAATAAGTTAAATTCAAGAGAATTAGGTAACATGGGAGATTGCTTATAAAGAAACTATGTAAATGCTATATTAAAAGTTAATATAATACACTGTCCTAAAATTAGAGTTTTAATCTATTAAAAATTTTCACCATATGGTATATTGATTATATAGTAAATTCCACTGGACAGGTGGAACACCCACACTAGCTTGCTTCACACACTGAAAGACTTTGGCTTTCTCAAAAAGGAATATCCTGCTCTGACCTTTCTTGTACCAATCATCTGTGTCGTCTATCCACTCCAACCTGCTATTTGAATGTGTCCCCAGATATCAGTATAACCACATCACACACAATTGTAAATATATGAGGTGGTGTATAATATGAGAATGTCATTATAACCTTACAAACATAAAAGCCATGAGTTAGAGTCAAATGATTTTCTAATAATGTGACTTGAAGGTCACAGTAGAGTATAGGGGTAAAATATGATCACATGACAGTTATTCGGCTCCCCTGTGCTGAACTCCTGAAAGAACGCGTCACCACCAGACAGCTTAAAAAGAACAATGGCGTAGCAGTCGCCCAAAGCCTTTCTAATCGCGGGGCCTCAATCCCGCTGAGCTCCGGTGCTGCCCTGTGACACGTTTTGGCTGTCTAGCTCCACCAGATTAGGACAAGGCACATGCAGAGCCATTCTTCACTCATTCATTCCTACCCCCTGAAGATAAAACACAGCTACTTTCCACGATAAACGTGAGGTAAGGCATTATTTTTTTGCCATCTTTTAATGCAATACATACGATGGTTCAAAGGTTACCGTGGGTTAAATACCACTCTCACATGTGAGTTATGGGACAGAAATCATAATCATTAGCATGTTTTTAAAATACTGCTAAAGCAAATTTAATAAAACACACTACTGTGTAGTGAACTGAATAACAAGATAAGTCAAGTAATAAATGAAATAATGAAATGTAACTATTTTTTTTCCTTATCATAAGTATTAATATCATAGGATATTTATTTGACCCTTTTGTCCAAAATGATTCCCAGGTAGTGTATCATTGCACTAAATTATGAAAAGCAACAGCACAGGCACATAGCTGGTCACTGTAGACTATTGTAGACTTGTCTGGCCTTTCAAATGACTAAGAGCCTCTAAATGGTTGTATGTGCATGTATAGGTGACTGCAGTGGAGGACCAAGATATTCCACAGGTGATCTCAAAGGAAGATCAACATCTAAGCAACTGGGTTTATGATAAATGAAGGCATAGATGCATGTGTGGTAAGGTTCTTACGCGAAAGTGTATATACAGCATGGAGATTTTATAATGCTGCATCTTCTATCAGTGCAGTTTTCTAGAATCATCACAGTATGCGAATCACTGCTACTGCAGTCATCACCAAAACGCTTTGAATTTGAATAAAATAAACAGCTCATACTCCAGCAGTCTTAGTAGCCTGTCAGGCTATGATCTAGACAGCAGTCACCAAGTATCAAGAAGAGTATCCCCATCTTCTTGCCGGTCGTGCAAAGTACAGTGCTTAAACAGGACTCGTGTGTTTTGACAATGACATCACAAGCACTTTATTAGATTACATCTTATAAGCTTATTTGGGGCTTAAGGACCAAAATAGCAAGTCTAAGAAGTAGAGCAGACCTGAACACGTGAACAACGCCGTTTCTTAAGACTTCTTAATGCTGCAGCATTTGAAGCCATTTTGTTATTTCTTAACACTTGTGTCACTGTGCGGGCAGAAGATCTGATTAGTACAGCACATGGGTGAGTCAGCTCATCGATTGAAATATCTACTGAATTCAGTCCAAACTAGAATGCTAATATTCTGCCAAAGCACGAACTTATGGATTGGCATCAACTTAGTCCCGGGGCTCCTGTTTGGGCGCAATTCAAAAAACGCCCTTAATTAATTAGTGCATTTAAATTGCCCATAGTGTGTGACTGTGGGGGCCTGGCATCCTATCCGAGGTGTCCCCTGATATCAGCCCTATGCTTACTGGCTTATGGAGACCCTGTAGTAAGAGGTTATGGAAGATGCATATGCATAGATGGATGAAGGAACCTGGGGAGTAACTGAATCCCAGTTACCAAAAATTAATATTTATCAAAACACTTAAATAACTACTGAGAAGTATTTCTTTGCAGGATTAAAACCAGTTAGGGGTTATAGTCATATGCAAGAATGTTTTTTTTAAAAGAAACAGCTCTACTTGTGTCACAATTAAATTTAAATTCAGATTATTCAAAAAAACTGTGAAAAGCAAATGCTGATTAAGTATGTATCCAAAGGGAACAAAACATACATTTTACATATTTTTAGTAGGTTCTCTGAAGTCAACTTCTTCAGATCAGATATTTTTGACCATGTTAATTGCTATGCTGCACAAATATTGATTGCTTTACTGCATTTATACTTATAATGAAAGAAACATTTTAAGAACAACACTAAAAAGCATTAATTTGGGGCATTTTGCATCGTATCAGTATAATTTTAACTAATTTAGTGTATTTCTATGCATTCTGGTTGGAGAATGGAGAATAAGCAGCTCTTTAACACTGATTAAATTAATAACGTTGACTACTGCTTGGGAGAAGCATAAGCATGGTTTCTGTGTCGACACGACACAGAATCATTTTCAACATTTATATCTTCACTGTTATTTAAAATTGCATGTGATATGTGCTGATATTAACTGAGAAACTGTTTTGTTTGTCCTCATTGTTACAGTCTGAACTGATGTGCAGACAGTCAAACATAAAAAAGAATGAGCAGGAGGAAGAGGAGGATGACTAGGAGGCAGTTGAGCTCCTGCAGCAGCAAACGTAGGAGGCATATCTATCTATCTATCTATCTATCTATCTATCTATCTATCTAACCATTCCAATAAAATATGCAAGTAAATATAAATAGTTTACTTTTATCACATAATGCAGATAAAGAACTGGTGTCATATGAAAACTATTTATGGGTGGAAATTTGTCTTGCTACCAAGTTTACAAGGAATTCATTCCTAGCACTGGTCTGTTTGGAATTATCCAAGATTATTTTTGTGTTTTTTCACAGGAAGCTACTCTCCATTTATTTACGAACAGCACAACAAAATCCTCTGTGACTGTGCCACGTGTAAAAATGGCATGGCTGAAAAAGAAGCGGATTCCTTCCAAATGGAATCTTCCATCGTGGAATCAGATGAAGGGGGTGAAAAAGAGGCTGATATTCTATTCAAGGAGAAACAATTCAGAAGAAACAATTATGGGGAAACATTTAAGAACAGAAGGAGAGCTAGCATTTCAGCAGCTGGGAATCGAGAAAGAGGACTGGAGATTATAACCTCTGTGATGATAAATGGCAGGAAGGTATCAAGGATAGTTTTCCGGCAATCCCAGGACTCAACATGCAGGAGTCAAGTCCATGGAAAAATGGCTGTCACCACCACCAAGGTGAAGTACACCGGACGTCGTGTGAAGGTTGAAACAAAAGAAATCTTGCGTTCCAGTAAATCGAAATTTGAGACCTTTGATACCTTCACAATGCATAGAGGAAGGAGACAGAGGAACAAAGCTACTTCTACAAAACAGTGGGAGAGATGTTCCACACCAGACGATAACAAGCTTCCCAATGTTTACTCACCAAGCCATAGCTCTACAACAGGTAGCTGTAGTACAGACTATGAGAAGTACCAATTCCGGTGTGTAGATAGAGACTATGATATGGGGAAGGACACGGCCGGCTCAAATTACAACGAGGAAATTGTTTGCTGCAAAAGTTGCTGTGATGATGATCAACTTTATGACCATTACCCCATGCTACCAGAAGGGATTCTCAGTACATACTCTGTGTCTGAAGTCTACACTCAAGAAAATCAATCCCCAACCAATGTGATGTGTCCCCAGGCACTCTCTAATATTCCCCCTCCCCAGGAGTTTGCGGATGGAGACCGCAGCTCCCTGGAGGATCTCACGCAGGAGATAGCTTCTTGTCACATCAGCTCCGACGATACGTTTCACAGGCAGGTGGAAATGCACCTCCACATACCTGAGTATGAAATTAACTCTAGACATTTCTCCGTACAGGACTTCTCCAGTGGAACATTATTTCATCAACCTTCTCTATTGGACACCTATTGGCCTTTGTTCATGAAACCCAAAATGGTCATCAGAAGGTCAAGTTTTGACAAAGATTTTATCCTAAACTATGAAGGGAAGTGTTCAGTGAGAAATAATAGTACTGGCATTCTAGAAGCCAATTCAAGAATCTCATATTACTTAAGTAAGCAATTCAAGAGAAGAAAAACCTTTCCAGGGAGTGAAGATTCTTCTAAAAGAAGGAAGGATTATTTACCTCTTCACACAGAGTCGTTTTCCTCTGGAATCCTCTCTCCCTTTTTCATGCAGTCTCTACAGCTCCAAGCAATGACGGCATCAGCACAGGTTGATGTGGAGGATGAAAGACCATTTATTTTTCACACTGAGAGACGTAAGTCCTCTGAAATCAGCACCAACCATTTTGAGAGCAATAGCCCATCTCCACACATTTCATCTTATAGACAAACCAGAAACCCATATTATTCCTCTAAAGTTGGTTCAAGTTATGAAAATGATACTCAGCACTGCAAAATGTCAAATGAAAATATGGTGGCATTGAACATGATCTTCGGGGATAATGTACACATGAAAGAGTCATATCTGGATAAGCACAGGACAGGATCTCTAGACCAAACTGATGGATTTGATCAAGAGACATTAGAGGCTGAGGAGGTATCTACCGAAGAACCTATGATGAAGGATTTGCTTATACATGTCACACCTTCTTCTTGGAGCACCTCCCAGGACCTTCTAAGTAAAGATGGCACAGCTCTATCAAGACCTCCTTGGCTGTTAGCCAACAAGAGCAGTTCACTTGTAAAGAATAGAAGTAGTTCAGTGATTACAATAATAACTGGGGGTTCTGAACAACGGCATCTTCATAATGATGCTAAACCAGCAGATGTTTCAGAACCAGGAATACATCAGAACTTTTTCAGCACTGTTCATGAAAGGTCCTCAGCTTCACCAGTACCACACATGGAAGACATGGAGAACAATAATGATGCAGTTCATGAAGTCAGTCTCTCTCTTCAATGCAGTTCGCCCCCTACTGGTATGAATTCAGCAGTCCAGATCCTGTTCGAGACTCTTGAGGTGGACAGTTTGTCAGCAGATGAAACCAACACCACAGCAGCAATAGACAGCGGAAGCCTTGAGAGGAGAACCAGTATTAATGCAGAGAAGGAAGAATCAGTGACTTTGAGAGAGATAACTTGTTCCATTGTTGACCCACAGGATAAATTATCCACAAATAACAAATCTGAGATGTGGAAAACTGATCCAGACGAGAAACAAACTTTTGCAACAAGTGAGTGATGTTACTGCAATCTACTTGTTAATCAATACACATATAAAACCACTATGTCAGTCTGTCCAGTAGTACCTCAAAACTTAAATCAATTGGTAAAACCAAGTGCCTGTAATACAGAGTAATACAATGCAGTACAATGCCATTACATGGCTGGAAATGGCCAGACCCTCATTCATCTTAGAAGGTACATCCTAGAACATCCTAAAAGAATCATACCATGTGGTGCTGGTGAACCCATTAAGTGACTTATGGGGCTGCCTAAGGCACCATCTTCTGAGAGGACACCGACTTTGTCAATTTCCTATTTGTCTTGGACGGGGGGACTGGTGGTAAAGTGCACATAGGGTGACACAAGAGCTTTATCTGCTATTGATGCCACATATCCAACAGCAGGAATAATGTGATTGTATGTAACATTTCTCTGTTACTCTACTAAGAGTAAGTAGGTGGGCAATGGATGGATGAATGGAAGGATGGATGGATGGATGGACGGATAGATATTTGTAAATTCTCAAGAACTTAAATGCGTTGAAGTTGAATGACCATAGTGTGCTACTTTCCAGCTTACGTGGATGGGAAGGTTGACGTGATAGAGCACCTGAGACCCCCAGAACCTGCTCTGAAAGACGTAGAAGAGGCCCGAGACCGGTGGGCAAAGAGACGGAAACTCTTTAAGGAGAGCAAACAGTGGAGCTCAGCTGGAGGGAGCTCCATCACCAGCAACATCACCGAGGAGTCAGGTACACCCCTCTCTCTCTAAGGCGTCATTGCCATGGAATAACCTCAAGTATCTAGGAGTTTACTTATCGGTTTATTGTGCCCAGCCATGGGCTGGCATTCTGTCCATGGTGTACCCCAGCCATGTCCTTAGGGATAAGTTGCAGCCCCCCTTAGGATTCTGTCCAGAATATGTGGTTAGATGATGGATGGGTGGTTTCATTATCAATCTAAAGTGACAGGCAATTTAGCCTCTATCACACCTGGGTATTGTACTGAAGTAATTTAGGTCAAGTACCTTGGAAGACCTTACTCCTTATCTGTCTTACTCATTGGTCCCTTATACTGTTGATATTTCTTGAGTAGATACACAATATGTAGTGTGATGTTGCCATCAGATTATGAGTGCTGTTTGCGGTTTACAGTTAACTCAGAGGACACTCGCTCTGTGGACCTGAATATGCGGGATATCGAAGACAGGGGCTTCTACACGGAGACCTTCCATTCCGCATCGTGGATGTACTGTGGAGATGAGGCCCACTCTGGTAATGACCCTGGTTGCCTCAGAAAGCGACCACGGCCTGTCACAAGTAGGTACACTCACACCTATATTTAATTACATGGGGGTTTGGATCTGACCTATGCTCTGTGTGTGAGGAGTTTGCATGAACTCCTCGTCATGCGGGTTTCCTTCAGATACTCCAATTTCCTCCCGTAGCCAAAAGACTAACAGAGTTGCAGTCAGACTAACTGGCATCTCTAAGTATTACTGAGTGTGTATATGTGCCTTGTGATGGACTGGCATCCCATCCAGGGTACTGTATACTCTAGCATGTTCGCTATGCTGCCTGGCTTGATACTACTTCGGCTCTTCAGAAGAGTGTGGCCACCAGATGTTCAAAATTAGACTTTTATATTCATTTGCAGTTCGAGAAAGGACAGTTAGAATCAGCAAAGGGGCAGGCGAGTACCCTTGGGGATTCCGAATTCAGTTCTCCAAACCTATCGTGGTCACAGAAGTCGATACAAGTAAGTATAAGTCAAAATGTACAAAGCAGTGTGTTCATCGTGTATACTTGTGTGTCTCCTTAAAACTCACAGGTGATGGGTATTATTACTATTATAAAACAAAGTATCCCATTCTGTGATGATCTAGACTTCTGGAGGAATGAGTTAATATGGTCACCAGGATATGATATCAATTGGATGGTAGTGAACAATAATAATTATTAAAGCATTGTCCTTCTGTCTGGTTCTAGATGGTGCTGCAGAAGAAGCCGGTCTCCAAGTAGGAGATTACGTCTTGTCTGTGAATGGGACTGATGTGAGTGGTGTACCACACTCTGAGGCTGCTGAGTTAGCTAGAAGAGGTAAGGTAAATGTAACACCTTACACCACACATACAGTGTTATTGCTAACATCCTAAAACACTCATACACTGCACTCCCACCACTGACTAAAAAACAGTATTTAAATACCATGCTTGCAAAGAAACAAGGTGGAAATGAGTGAAACTGTGCATTACGGTTGTGATGGTCATCAGGGTACTGCAACTCTAGACTGTCTACTGTATGAAATACCATGAATCACAGTCAGTGTCCTTTATCAGATTTGTCCCTCTGGGAATGAACTTTCCAGAAACTCAAAACTGGTCAACCAAAATAGAGTACACAAACTGAAGTTTAGGGTGGAGGCATTTAAGTCTTTTTGTTTTTTACTACATACTCTGTAGCACTATATCACAAAATTGTCACAAGTTACTGATTCATTCTTTGATCTCGTATTTCCTTATTATAGTTGTGATTCAAGGATTCAACAGCTGTATTGTCATTTGAACAATGAAATGTTGCTTACCTCCCTTCAGACTTAAACAACATATAACCAAATTAAAGGGGTCCAATTATACTTCTCAGTTTTTTCCGCCTTTCCTTCAGTGTGTTATATAGCTTTATTTGCATGTAAACGGTCTGCAAAGTCTTAAGGCATAAATAACACCCCAAAGGGAGTAACTCTCACCACAGAAACCACTCTTCTCTAATCTGACTGTTTGTTGGAATTTGTTGGAATTCCAGCCCTTCTTCCATGACATCGTGAAAAGATTACTGATATCTTGCTGGATGGTAGGATGACCATGGCTTCAGTTACCAAACCTCTCCTTGGGGTCACCTCAGCCATTCCATGTATTCATTAAATTTCACCAAAGGTCACATAATTCATTAATTTGATTAGTTAAAATAGCCAATGAGGTATCCATTAGACCATTCTGGAAAATAATTTACACAGTAATTCACATTTAAAACAACTGCCAGCATGGCCAGGTCAGGCCGTCCTAGCAAGTTCAGCCCAAGGGCAGGCTGCAAGATGCTGAAAGATGTCTCCAAAAATCCTGAAATGTCATCACGGGACAAACAGGAAGCTCTCACCACAGTTGACAAGAAGAACATAAGAACTATAAAAACGAGAGGAGGCCATTAGGCCCATCAAGCTCGCTTGGGGAGAACTTAACTAATAGCTCAGAGTTGTTAAAATCTTATCTAGCTCTGATTTAAAG
>JAODJU010000119.1:671469-681643 GCA_026776725.1 Gnathonemus echidnorhynchus
TGTAAATTAGGAACAATAGTGGTCCTAAAATCGAACCCTGCGGTACCCCACTATGAACGCAGGCCCACTGTGACATTTTGCCTCTTATAACTACTCGCTGCTTCCTATCTGTTAACCAGTTATCAATAAATGATAAACATCAATGATGTCAAGGTACATGCATCTACGATCAGAAAGAGACAGCAAAAACCCTGAAATGTCTCTGTCAACCCATTTTGGGCAGTTTTGGTGCATTCCATTTGCCCTGGGAACTTGTATTCTGAGTTGGATTCTGAGTTTTGAAGTCGGAAGTGACGACACGCGCGCTCCCGTTTCTCGGAGATCTGAGAAATATCTCGGAGCAGCACAGAGGATCCAGAGTTCAGAATCCAAGATGGCTGCACCCTTTATCAACAGAAGAGAAAGTTGTAGTTTTATACTGTTTAAGCACTACTTCTCATTTGTGGCTCATTAAATCAGTTACACACACCATACCGTCCAACTTATCTGTGGACGTGTGGCTACAGAGTAGCCGGGCTAGAATTGGATTTCATGATTAGTCGGATTATTTGTCGGATTTACGGTAGTTCGGGCTAATTGTAAGTGAATGAAGATAAAGACCATTTAAACTGAGGTACCTTAAATCCGACAAGTTGTCCGGCTAATCAAAAAATTTTGCTTTTTGATATGGGTCCATGGTATTGCACTTCTGTGGCAGATGGAATGCATCCGACTCTTGTTCAAGATGTTCAATAAACATGTTAAGTGCATATATGTATTTTTTTCCTTGAGTCTGTTTGCTCATGCAAAATGAGATGCGATTAATATAGATTAAAAATTAAGGATATTTAATCGTGATTAATCTAAATTAATTCACAGCAACCCTGTGATTAATCTGATTAAAAATTTTAATTGTTTGACAGCACTAGTTTAGACGTTATTTTTGGGCGTGTTAACGCATGAAAATTTTTCGTGTTAACATGGACGTCAAAGTAGACGTTAAGTCCCAAATGGCCTTCCATAACCAGTAATGTATATGCGAAATTTTTTGAGTGTTCCCAGACCGAAAAAGTAACCTAACAAATCATACCAAAAACACATAAAACCTAAAATAACAATGACATATAGTGAAAGCAGGAATTATATGATGATTCTACTTATATAAAGTAGAAAATGTATGTACAGTATAGTTTCACTTACCAGAAGCAACACGGGCATCACTTATAATGACAGGGACACGTTGAGAAATGCGTCCTTAGGTGATTTTGCCGTTGTTAGAACATCATAAACTTACACAAACCTAAATGGTGTGGCCTACTACATAACTAGGCTATATGATATATAGCCTAAATAACGATAAAGCATACAGTATAGAAAATACATTAACCATAACATAGTAGCTTATAATCATTATCAAGTATTATGATAATGTACACAATTGTATGTGTTATTCTTTCATGTGACTGGCAGCGCGGTAGGTTTGTTTATGCTAGCATTACAACAAACACGTGCATGTGTGAATAAAGACTTACAGTATGATGTCTACGATGTCGCTAGGTGATAGGGATTCTTCAGCTGTTATAATCTTATTGCACTACTGTCGTATATGCAGTCCGTCGTTGACCGAAATGTCGTTATGCGGTGCATGACTGTATATTTATTATTGGCTAGGTACTCAACTAACCCTAAACCTTATTTTCTCTTTTCTCCTTTTTTCGTAAAACAAAAATTCTTTTGGTTTGTGATAACAGGTAGTAGTAGGTCCTTCGTAAAAGCAAAGTGCCATAAATCGAGCACTCATAGCGGGGAATACCTGTATGATAATTCTACACAACATGAAGATAATTTAAACATTATATTCTTTGAGTGATATAAAATACACAAGAACCTGAAATGTACATTATACCAAAAAAGCATGTAGGGCAGGAAGCTGCTGAGGTATAAATTGTTAGTGGTTAATGAATGACAGTACTGACTTACCAGGGCATGATCAACATTCTTATTGCTGTGGAACGTAGCAAATATATACCAAATAAAATATCATTTCCTCTCATTGTAGGACCTGACCTCCTGACGCTGACAATTGGTTCGGACATCAGCCGCTATCCAAACACGCCCAGGCCTGCATGCCGGGGTTACCTTCACAAACGTACCCAGTCCGGCTTCCTCAAGGGCTGGAGGAAAAGGTGGTTTGTTCTCAAGCATGACAGCTACCTCTACTACTACAGGCACAAGAAGGTGGGGCACAAGCACCTGATCCATGGGATGGATTCTCTAACTGTGACTGCCTTCTGCAAATGAATAAGACTTTAACTGTATTTTTCCTCATTCATGCTACATCCGAACAGTTTTAATCACATTTTTAAATGAAATTGTTCCAGTTTATTTTAAGAAAATAGACACAGTAAAAAAAAAAAAAACTTTAAGTAATGACTTAAAGGTTCACCATAGTTTTTGAGATAACCGTAAGTTGGCTTGCGACTATCTAGAACTATCGGGGTAAACAAAGTGAAAATAGTTGTCCATTTGTTCCATTAAAAGAAGGTCAGTTTAACTACTACAAAAAACTTACAAATATAAAATCCACCTCAGAGGATCTTACGACCAAGTCCCAGAAAGGAGCCAGTTTCTCTACTCTTGACAAATGTTTTTCACCATGTAAGACAAACTTATAGAATAAGCCTCTAAATTTGGTAAATGGAATGAAGTGACAGAAAATTCTGATCCATGAATCCAATAAACCTTATCCTTCTAGAGCAGAAATCTTTTTAGATTGGCATTTTAATCAGTTTATAGTATTTTACTATACTTAATTTTATTTTCCTACTCACTTATATCATTGTGTTCATTTACTATCGCACCATTTTGTTATAGATAGCGTTTTTGTATCCATGAAATATTATTTCCAGTTTTTACCAGCTTTTACTTCTATAACTTGAATCTTTTATTATTTTATATTTTATTGTATTTAATTTTTATTTATGTATATTTTATTTCTTTATATTTAATTTGTATTTGAATGTATTTTAGCATTTATTTATTTATTTGTCTGTTTGTTTGTTTAGCTTAATTTCGCTTGTTTATTTTACTGAGATTTATTCCATCCTTCTATAATTTCATTGACCTGTATGTTAGTTACTTCTCTGTCTTTACTTTTATTTTATTCTCATATGTGAAGCATTTTGAGTCACATTCCTTGTATTAAAAGTGCTATATAAATAAAGATCATTATTATTATTATTACTGCAGTAAAAATGCTCACAGAATGTTACTTCATGCAGGACGAAGGTAAGAGCAAAGCGCTGTCATTTCTGAAGTTAGAGGGAGCAGATGTGGAGCCTGACATGAGCCTGGGAAAACCACATGTTTTCAGGTGTTGCCCAGTGTCTCGAAGTCGGGTCTACTACTACTGTGCGACGTCCAACCAGGAGATGAAAAGGTAGAGATATCTGTGTTCCTGCAGTCAAAGACATGTCTGCATGTCGCCACACATCAGTACATGCCTTTTTGGGATTTTTGATTTTTAACTATGCATTTTATCATTTAATAATCTGATGTTTTTTGTCTTTTGTGTGCCTAAGGTGGTTGGAGGCTATGAACAGAGCAGCCCACCCAGTACCTCAGGTATGGCAGTGACTGTCTGTAGGGGGCAGTTTGTGGCTGTGTGGGTTAGAACATTGTGCTTGGGACCAGAAGGTTGCCAATTCAAATCCCATAGTTGGTGGAATGATTTTATCTTTGGGCCCTTGAGTAAGGTCCTTAACCCCCAAATGCTCCAGAAATTCTTTGACCCTACTTTTTCAATTGTACGTTGCTTATAAGATTTGAGCATGTGCCTGTGATTGACCGTCCATGGTGTCCCCAGCCCTGTTCCTCCTGGGCCAGGATTCAGGCTCAGTCTGTACTGCATAAGATGAATGTGAATGTTCTTGCTGTCTTGCAGTGGCTGACGTATGTCACATATGTTGTGTTACATATGGTGTGTTACAGAATCACGTGTGGGTGGACGTTACCCGCCACAATGCCAGTCTGCCACCTCTGGCAATCAAGAAGCCCGAATGCCTGGGCCTTTTGCACCAGCTGGACAAGGAAAAGGATATCTGGGTGCAGTACTACTGTATACTAAAGGATGGCTGTCTTTATTTTTACACTGGAATTCGCGCCACCTCTGCTCAGGGTATGTCCTGGAAGATTTTCTGAGAAAGACAAAGAATCCTGAAATCTATCTGCAGTTTCTAAGTTTTGTCATTTGTACAAAGTACAGTATACACAATACAATGAAATTCTTACATGAATGCTTCCTTCAGAGACTAGACAATTAATTAACAGAGCAGTGCAACATTGCAATAACTAACATTAAATATAAACAGCTAAAAAATGACATATTATTGACAGAATGCCCATGAGTGACCTTAAGAGTGCAGGTGTGATGTGTTTTTAAACAGCCTTTAACTTGCATATTGGGTGTCAGCAATATTGCACATAAGTTTGTTGAACACACTGTTAGCGTATATTGCACATTATATTGCACATAATGAGCATTATTATTATTGTTTGTTATTATTATATAATGGTTAGCAATGTTACCTCACAGCTCTCTGCCAGGGCTCCATGTATGTGGAGTTCACATGTTCTCCCCGTGTAGTACATGGGGTTTCCTCAGTGTTCTCCAGTTTCCCTCCACAGTTGAAAAAAATGCTAAGTTGAATTGGAGTTGACACATTGCCTGTAGGTGTAAATGTGTGTGTTGTCCTGTGGTGGGTTGGCACCCCATCCTGGGTTGTTCCCTGCCTTGTGGCCATAGCTTCAGGGATGGGCTCCAGACTCCTGCTGTCCTCCATAGGACAAGTGAAAATGACTATTATTATTATTATTATTAGTAGTAGTAGTAGTAGTAGTAGTAGTAGTAGTAGTATTTTAAATGCTGTCGTGCTTGAGTCCAGCATGCAATCTAATAAGAAATAGTTACATATATTTCAAAAATTTCAATTACAACTTACCACTGCTTATTTGACATAAATGGCATCAGACACTAATTATAAGTTGGTCCTTTGTGAAGTCAGTTCTCAGCAGTACTGACTTCTGCCTGCAGGGGGAATCTTCTTGCAAGGATATGCTGTTAGAGAGCAGCCCTTGGGGTCAAAAAGATCCACTATTGAACTGAAGCCGCCGTCTGAGGAGTTCAAAACTTTCTACCTGTGTGCAGAGAACGCTATGGAAAACAGAAGGTGAGCCAATTCTTTTCCTTTTGTGAACTTAAATGTACATTTAATATGAGAGACAAAGAAATGTAAGTGAAAAGCAAACCCTCTTAATGCACCTGAAAGCATTTAAATGCCAGCTGTCGGTACTCACAAATGCACACAGCTGTCTGTAATCATCAGTCTTTTACAGGAATTTTTGCAGAATTTTTCTTGTGAACTGATTAATTATATGCATGTGCTGCATTTATAGGTGGATTTTGGCACTGAAAGTATCAATTAGCAAATGGCTACCTTTACATGAGGCAATTAAGGACTACATGAAACGTCCACCAGAAGAAACAAGGATGTAGATGTCACCGACTATTGTAAATGTGTTACTTTGCCGAACAAGAATGTAGATGTCACTGATTGGTGTAAATGTTTTACTTTGCCAAACAAGGATGTAGATGTCACCGACTAGTGTAAATGTGTTACTTTGCCAAACAAGGATGTAGATGTTGCTGACTAGTGTAAATGTGTTACTTTGCTGAACAAGGTTGTAGATGTCGCTGATTAGTGTAAATGCATTACTTTGCCAAACAAGGATGTAGATGTCACTGACTAGTGTAAATTCGCAACTTTTCACTCAAGTGCTTATTTAACACAAATCTCTATTGCTTTAACTGATGGACTTCCGTTGTTTCTTTTGATTTTGTGTCACATCGTTTTTCTAGCTTTTTACTTTTTTACATGCTGTTTGATAAGTGTTTCTCACCCGCTGGAAAGTATAGATAGAAATGGTCCATGAAACACAAGCCAGTTCACAGAGTTCCAGAGAGGCCAAAGACTTGGTCAAGAATTGTTTAACAAGCCCAGGGGAACAGATGTGACCCAGTCTCTGCAAAAACTGTATATTGTGGAGAGGTGGAGATTTCAGGTCCAAAAAGTACAAATCCAGATCAAGATTTTGTTTCAACCAACCAGTTGAGTATAAAGAGTCACAGTAACAGAGTACTCAACTGCTTGGTTGAAACAAAATCTGGGTCTGGATTTGTACTCTCTGGACCTGAATTCTCCACCTCTGGTTATATCCAAGGCCAAAATTTGGACCCTCTGGGGGAAAAAGTAATACGCTCTGATGAGTCATCACTCATCACGCAGCATCCAGGAGGGTATACATGTGGAGAAAATCAACGGACGTCGTCACAGCAGAGTGCTGGCTGCTGGTATAGGAGTCGTCGAGTCTGATGATCACTCTGTATGACTGTATAAAGGCCAAGCAATATGAGGTAATTGTACAGGATCAGGTGCACCTAGGGTAATAATTCATTTTGCTGAATAAGACTGTAATGGTTTATTAAACACCAAGATGAGCTCAAATGCCATTCACAGCATTGGACCTTTATGAGATATTATAGAGTAGATTTGCACCTCATTCACAGGGGAATTGCATCCCTGTCTTCTTGAAGAACGGCTCATTAACTATACACAGTTAAAGAATTTGAATAGCAGAAGGAGTGAAGCTGATCTGAAGGTGACAGCTAACCCTACTTTTTAGGTGTTGATGTTAATGTCTTGTTATGTGTTTCTATTCTTTTGTACACCTCTAATATTTTTCTTGTGAACTGATGAATGTATATCTCCATATGTATTTTAAACCCTTCACAGCCAGATAACCTGATAAATCTGCTCATTGAACTATAATTTTCTTTGCCAGTTAAATTATTCCTCATAAAATATAACTATCATGACACTTGAGACAATGTAACTAAATTAAAGAGCATGTGAAGTAAAGGAAGGGACATGTTAAATGAATTGTTCAACATGCTGTGTTATTTTTAATGAAGCCAACACAAACCTGAAGTTTATCGAAATCCAGTATGATTAACATTATATGTATATATACTATTAAAAGGCAATGAGGTGGCAAGAAAGAGGCCGTAGAGCAGGGGTTACCAACATGGTGCCCGCAGGCACCAGGATGCCCCCAAGTACCACATGAGTCCTTCGCGGACCTGTTCTAAAAATAGCACAACTCACCGGTGAGCAGCGTCTAAGATTTAATTTTATCCTGTTGTTATTCTTCTTTAAGCATATTTGCAATTATGGATTTGAAAATGACAATATCTAAAAAAAGCATTTAAAACATGTGTAATATAGCACATTTAGGAAAGTTTGCTAATTTTCTTTTTTATGTGGTCTCCCCACAAGTGGTTTGAAGGAACTGTTTATCTTCAATATCAGCAAGGAGCCCCACGACAGGCATGTTCTGGCTCCTGGGCGGATTCAGACCCCACAGCCTGCAGTATACTGCCTCAGGTCACGACCCTGGCAGCGATTCCGCCAGGCCACCCTGATGGCCGAAATGACACAAATTAGCAAAGGGATGATGGAACATAACGCAGAGGTTTGTCAGAACAGCAATAATAATGCAAATTCTGTTACTGTGGCATAAGAATCTCACTGTGTTGCATGAGTATCTGACAAAACCTGAAACAAGTATACAACATGAGCGACTCCATATCCATATAATTAAAGACAAAAAATTATTGTTCCATCGGGTGTGTAAATCAGATACAACCTAACTCTTACCAGGCTCCCATGCCATTGGGGTCGCTGACCACACGCTTAGCACACGTGATGGCTACGTCAATGTCGTCAGTCAGCAGTTCTGCAGGGGAATGACCAGGGGACCGTGTTGTCAGTCAGGTCTTTGAAGGTGTAATATACACATGCATTTTTAATTATTCAGCAGACAGTCCAAAGCAACATATATTTGAGAAAGCACCCGGGCCCTAGAGTAACTGGGAATAAGGGCCTTGCACAAGAGTGGTGAAACCACTCTACCATCCTCATGATTTGAACCAGCGACCTTCCAAGCTCCGCATCCTTACTTGCTGAGACAGACACTGGCCAATGCACTTTACTCAAATAATTTCATACCATTCGCACCCAAGATATGAGCAAATACAGGATTGAGGTTCTCTCTTACTGTACTTATGAGTAACAAGAGTCACATACGTGGGAATTAAGTTCACTAAAATGAGAGTCTGAGAAAATAAGAGTTTGATATTAAGTTTTACATTGATCTCAGGCAGAATGGGGTACAACAGGCTGCTAGATCAATGGATGAAAAGATGCATGGATGGATGGATGGATATACCACTCAAACTATAGTGCTTATGATGTTTCTGCTTACGGCTACAGTTGATGCCACAAGCATTCTTGGCACGGGGAGTCTTGAAGTCATTGCACCACCAGCGACTGTTAATCTGGAAAATGCCATAATCAGTTGATCCATCAGAGTTCTGGTTGGTGGCTGCAGTGTTGTAACTTGACTCCCAATTGGACAAACAAACCCCTGGGAAATGGCAGCACAAATAATATTTTGTAAACAATAGTTCAAGACCAGCAATCGGTCTATATTACCAAACATCGGGATACGTTGGTGAACAGATGGATAAATGTACATGTTTCTCAAAGATTTTTCAGCCATGGACAACTTACTAGTATAGAATCATCCCCTTTATGCAGCACTTTGGAAATACATTCATTCATCTATACATCCATTTTACATAACCAAAGACCAATGCATGACCTTGATGACCTTCAAGCCTGTTTCAAGAAGCACAAGTGAAGGCAGTTGAATCTTGTGGCAGGATGTGACACTGTTACACTTACAGTTAGGCAAGCTGTACCCACGGAACCCATCCAAGCCAGAAGCCTTGAGTTTCCGCGCCAACTCACATCGCTCAAAAACCTTAGCACTTGCTGTTGCTAGCAGGACAGAAACAAAGAGCGCAAACACTTTCATTTTGAGAAGCGAGGAGACGTCCAAATGGGTCGATGTACTGTGAACCACCTTTTATGCAATCCTAGAATTTAAGGGGAGGGCTCTGTATTGTTGGGTGGGCAAAGTTTATAATTACGGAAGTGAAATATGAAACATGTTAGTTCCTTGTACTGTTCTTACACAATGGGAGAAAGTAAGTGAAGGCTTGATTGTGTCGTAGGCCTCAAACCACAAAAACATCCAATTAGGGAAAGTCACTTTGAAATTTGTATTTTCAGACCAAAGTGATGAACCCATCTAAATGACCAAGAACTGATGCAAGACTTTTGAAAGTGATGGACTTACAGGCACAATGACTTTTACTCAATACCAAATACATTAAGAACGCAAGTAGCAGAGGAAGGAAATACTCAGAGCACCTGCTAGCCAAGTATGACAAGGCAGCTGTGCAAGCGTACTCTCCATTTTATCCAGTTTACAAATTAACAATTGGGAAGGTAAATGGAACACACCTGTGTGGAGTTTGTGTTCTCTCCCTGACACATGGGGTTGCACACATTCCATCACTGCTACATCCACAAAGCTTACAGGGACAGAGATTCACATGAAACAGGGATAGGAGAAGGAATAGGAACCATTTACAAACGGATGGATTGCTCAAAATGGGAGGGAGGACACCAACTGTCAAGATGGACAAGAACAGTACCAATTGTTGTCAGAACAAATGCTCAAACACAGCACAAATGAGGAACAGCTGGAACAAATCAGTCAGTAATGAGGCATGACCATCTGACATGGTTCTAGTCAACATTTAATCATGTTTATTATACAGACAGCAAATAGTAAGCAAGATTGTAAGATTCTCTCCTCACTGGATGGATGTGTTCATTTCTGCTTCATAAAATTAATGAAGGATTTCAGTGAAGACAACCATTGAAAATGCAGAATGCTAGAACCTTTGTGGTGGTCATCACACTGCAGCGTGCGTCAGATGTATGAGCTCAGGTCACGGCCATTTGATGAGTTCCAGCCATTCCTGATGATCAAAATGACATCCCAGAGATCCCAGAACAGTAGTAAACATGCAAAAACCCTCTCCCCATCAGGAGCAGAATTTTACAGCTCAAAAGACATACACACATACATATACACTCACCTAAAGGATTATTAGGAACACCATACTAATACGGTGTTTGACCCCCTTTCGCCTTCAGAACTG
>JAODJU010000119.1:681743-712407 GCA_026776725.1 Gnathonemus echidnorhynchus
TAATTGCATTAATGAGAAATTGAACAGGTGTTCCTAATAATCCTTTAGGTGAGTGTATATATATATATATATATACACACACACACACACATACACATATATATATATGATGACTATATATGATGACAGATGCATCAATATTGTCAGACAACAGTTCTGCAAAACAATGCCAAAGACCGTTGCATTGCACATTTGAAGGCATAGTACCAATGAAGATGTGAGCTGAAGAATTTGAAATCCCAAGACCTTCGCTTCTCATACAAACTCACTATTAAAACCTAGCTGGTTGACATTTAGGTCATGAGCTTTCACTAGCTTTCACTATTGCATTTAATGAGGTGTCTACTCACCACTACAATAGATACCACAACCATTTGGTGTATGCGTCTGGTGAATATTGCACCAACAGCGGCTGTTGACCTGGAAGATGTCATAGTTCATTGATCAATCAGGGTTTTGGTTGGTGGCTGCAGTGTTGTGGGCTGATGACCATTTAGATAGACCCCTGGAATAGGGCAAATCCAGACAAATTCAGAATGAACGTGAGCAGGTAGTAACTGGTCAACTGTACCAAGCAACAAAATTTGATCTGGGCATTTTCAAGTGACTCAACCAGCTAATTGCTGTGTAAGATGTATAGGGAGAAGTTTGTATACTTACAGTTTGCCAGACTGTACCCCTGATTCCCATCCATTCCTGAAGCCTTGAGTTTCCATGCTAACTGACACCGAGAGAAAACCTTACCATTTGTAATGGCCAAAAACAAGAAAGAAAAGTACTGTATCTTCATTCTAGAACTGTAACAATTTCTAAGCAAGTCAATGTAAAATGATAAAGTCCCTCCAGCGATGCCCCAATATAAAGGGGAGGGCTTTGATTTGATTGTCAGATAATCGTTTATTTCTGATAATGAGAAACACTCTTCTATTGTCTCATACTCATGTCAGGTGTGTGTTTAGGGCATGTCCTTGAGTTTGACCAAGTACTCTAAAACCCCTTAAAGGCCAAGGTAACACGTGCAGACATTCAAATGGAAAACTGTGGCATGAGAGCAAAGTTCTGTAATGACTTTTTTTCCCTCTCTGGGTAAAAAAGCTTTTGCAATTAAGAATTTTGCAGTTAAAGACTTGTAAGGTTCCTTCATTAGTAGGTTAGTAAAGTTTGTTTATTTCAACCTAGGTCATGGGGTGGGGGGGACTAGCCAACTTCCCCTGTTTGAATGACCACAAACACTTTCATTTTGAGAAATGTGGAGACATCTGGATGGGTCAACTTCCTGGAAACCGTTTTTTACCTAATCTCAGAATTTAAAGGGGAGGGCTCTGTATTGGGTGAGGAGGGGGGGGCAAAGTTTGCAATTTTAAAAGTAAAACAAGGAATATGCTAATTTCTTATACTGTTCCTCCACAGTGGGAGGAAATAAGTTAAGGATTGATTTTGTACCACAGGCCTAGAATCAGAAAAACATCGTATTGGGGAATAACCACAAAGTTTGTTTACATTTTGTATGTATTTTCAGACCAAAGTAATGCACCCCAAATGCTTGACAACTGATGCATGTAATTGTTCTCATGCTTTAAAAATGATAGACTTACAGACACAACAAGCCGCTCCTTCCCTCTGGAATTCTTTACCACAACCCATCAGACAATGTACAGACCTGGCAGCTTTCAAGTCTCTTCTCAAAACCCATCTCTTCAAATCCGCTTATAACCTCTAACCACTGTTCTCTGACCCACATGCATGTGCTCATCTGGTTCAGTCATTTGTTCTTATTTGTGCTGTCTTCCTATTTAAGTGTTCAATACATTTTATTTTAAACTTTTTTATTTTATACAAGTGTTTTAATGCATAATTTAACTTTATTGTATCTCCAATCTCTATGTAAAGCGTCTTTGAGTACCTAGAAAAGCACTCCATAAATAAAATGTATTAACCATGAGTTTTGCTCAAAACTGTACACATTTAGAAGAACTTACGAAATCTTAAAATCTCCTCTAAAGGGGAATCAGAGGAAGGAATGACTCAAACCACCTGCTAGTCAAGTATCACGAGGCAACTGTACAAGTGCAATGTCCTTTCTGAGTTTTATCCAAAGTCTCCAAATGAGCAATTAGAAGGGTAAAAATTTTTCAGCATTTATGATCATTGTGATGTAATACTGTGGCCAGAGTGTTGGCTCAGTGGGTAGCCGGGCTGAAGTACTCCAGTTCAGTCTTAGGACTCGTCTTATTGGTATTAGCACTTGGATTTGTCTCAGTCTTGGCCTTTGGTTCCTCCAAATATTCTAATTGGTCTTGACTGCTGCCTTTATTTATGTGTTTTTTACATCCACATTTGCATGCTTCTGTTCTGAACATTTGCATGTTGCTGTGTACGTGCTGCCTGTTCCTGCATCTTCAGCACCAGTTCAAAGAGTTTTTTAGTGCTGGAGGAATTTCCTATGGGGTCCCATAGAGCAAATCCAGGATCAGAAATTCTCCCCTCTCATATTTCTCAAGCACAACAATGGACTTCTGTACAACAAAAATGACACTGAGTGGCATGTACAGTATGCGGATTAGGGACACAGTCAGTTCATGTCATTCTGCACTAATTTCCTACCGGTAATCCCCTGATAGCATGTTTTCGTAAATTTACTGCTCTGTAGTACAAATGTTCGGAGAGCCAGAAAATATGTTTTATGTTGTATTCCAGTTATTACTGAGATGCTGCAGCAATTGTAAACATAGCATTCAACATTCTTTCTTTAGGTTTCATTATGAATCTTTCGCAGTAGTGAATTCCAGTGCATAATGGATAAAGCTAGATTTTACACAATGGGACCCAGAGAGGATGAGCAAATGCAGAAAGGTTAATATACCTTGTAGCATGGATTTACAATTGAAATCATACAAACTCTTGTTGGTACAACACCCTTCTATGGGTGGGGGCTACATGCTGTTTTGTCGTTGGAGAGTGTCAAGTGTAATATCAAGTGAAATGACTATACTGAAAGTAGATATGGCCTAGTTTGATCCTACAGTGATGTTTCACTGCACTTGCTTTTTGTTCCTAAATAGTGCAAAGTGATCTTAAAATGGAAGATATACCGTGGTTCTAGCGTCACATAAAAATTATAAACAGGTAAGTGATCTTGAAGAGGATTCTCCATCCAGCCCTAGTCCTGATGGTCTCTCTCAGTTGGACTCGGTCTTGACTACAGCTCTGCTGGGTAGCAGTGTTGCCTCACATCTTCACAGAGGGGGGGTAGAATCCTGCCTTGGCCCTCTGTGTGTAGTTTGCATTTTGGCCCCATGGGATGTGGCTGTATGCACGTGCCCTGCAATGGCTGGCATTTCATCCAGGGTGTTTTCTCTCAATATACGGCTGAAAGATGCATCGAGCAACCAGCTTGCTGCAGATATGTTTATTATCTAAATCTACAAAGTTTAGTAAGACTAAGGAACAGCTAGAACAAAATCAATCGTTTGTAATAAGGCATGACAATCTGACACATGGTTCTTGTCAACATTTAATCATATTTTTCTTTCCCTATTTTGTTTTAGACAAGATTGTAAAATTATGACTCTCCTCACTGGATGGATCAATTCACCTGCGAATCACTTAGTTAATTGTATGACGGATCAGAGAGCAAACAGCTTTCTGGTGATAGTCTTCTCACTACAGGAAGTGTGCTTCAGACCCCACAGCCTGCAACGTACGAGCTGAGGTCTTTACCCTTGCATTTATTCCTCCAGGCCACCCTGATGATGAAAATGACACAAATCAGATCCCAGGACTGCAGTAAACATGTAAAACACAAAGCTGAAAACCTGTTCCCGATATCAGCTCAAAAGCCAATATGAATGGGCGGAATCCATGTAAAAGGCCAAGTTACCCATCAGATTCAGCTAAACTTCATTCTAGCCAGAAAGGGACAGTAAACATTCTTACCAAGCTGATATGCCATTGGGATCTCTGACCACACGCTTGGCGCACTGGATGGCTACGTCAATGTTGTCAGATAGCAGTGCTGCAAAAAGTTACACATTTGAAGGCACAGTACAAAGGAAAATGTGAGCTGATGAAACTCAAAGTCTTCTCATCTCTCATCTTATGCTCATTATTGAAACCTGGCTGGTTGTTTTAGATCATGAGCTTTCACTCTACCCTTATTGTATTTGATGAGGCTTCTCTACTCACCACTACAGTCGATACCACAACCATTTGATGTAGGTGTCTTATGATTATTGCACCACCAGCGGCTGTTGATCTGGAAAATGCCATAATCCGTTGATCCATCAGAGTTTCGGTTGGTGACTGCGGTGTTGTAGTCTGACTCCCATTTGGCCAAACAGACCCCTGGGAAATGGCAAAACCAGACAAATTCAGAATGTGAACATGAACATACAGTAACTGGTCAACTGTACCTTTCAACAAGATTTGACATTGGCGTCCCAAAAATGATGCAGTTAGCCAGCTGACATGTAAGATGCATATAGATGAATTTATATACTTACAGTTTGCCAGACTGTACCCTTTATATCCATCCATTCCTGAAGCCTTGAGCTTCCGTGCTAAATCACACCGGGTGAAAATTTTGCCATTTGCAATGGCCAAAATGCTGAAAATAAGAAAGACAGCAACTTTCATTCTGGAAGCAGTAAAGATCTCTGAGCAAGTCAGTGTAGAATGGTAAAGTCCCTCAAGCGATGCCCCAATATAAAGAGGAGGGCTGTGATTTGCACAGTCAAATAATCATTTATTTCTGATAATGTTCTATTTCCTCATACTCATGCCAAGTGTGTGTTTAGGGCGTCTCCTTGAGTTTGACCAAGTACTCTAGAACCCCTTACAGGCTAAGGTAAGATGTGCAGACATTCACTCTCTGCAGGTGAGAGGAGGCTTGACGGCAAAGGGAAGCCACCCATAGCAGGTTATGGGCCTTGCTGAAGGACCTGCAGATACTTCAAGGCCAGGCTTGAACCGGCGACTTTCCAATTGCAGGCACAGAGGCTAAGGCTACACCCCACTCCCAAAAAAAGCACTTAACCTGTATGATCGGGGTTGTGACACTTGTATGGCAGAAGGAGCGAAGCTGGTCTGAAAGTGTCTGTTGGCTCTAATTTTAGTTGTTAATGTGGTGTTTCCATTATTTCCAATATGAATATATCCATGTATTTCAAACCCTTTGAAGTGAAAGTAACCTGATAAGAATTGTAATTTTCTTTGTCAGTTAAATTATTCATTATAAAATGTAGCCGTCATGACACTTGAGTCAATGTGACAAGATTAAAGAGCATATGAAGTATATAACAGGATACATTAAATGGAGTGTTTGGTGTGATTGTTTTATAACCAAGCCAAAATAAACCGAAAGTCAGCTGAATCTAGTAAGATTAACATTTTTTAATGTATTTTTGGAAAAAATAAAGTATTAGAAAGCAGTGAGATGGCAAGATCATAGGTTGGCAAGCACCATTTAAAAAAACATCTTTGATAAGCCATACTTCACCATGGGATGAATCATTCATGTATTCTTGATTGCTGTTGCTAGGTTACACACACCATGGCCTATTACTGCCACCCACTGGGTAAACATGTTAACTTCACCCTTTATTGATATGTCATTACTCAAAGTGACAGTGACTGTTCAAATATGTTTAAGAAAGTCTGATCATTTTCATGCAGTGGCCCCACATCTTCATATTCATGTTCAATTTCAGCAAGGAGTCCCACGACGGGCATGTTCTGGCTCCTGGGCATTTTGATTCAGACCCCACAGCCTGCAGTGTACTGCCTCAGGTCGCGACCTCGGCAGTTATTCCGCCAGGCCACCCTGAGGGCCGATATGGCACAAATTAGCAAAGGGACGATGGAACATAACACAGAGGTTTGTCAGAACAGCAATAATAATGCAAATTCTATGTTAGTGTGGCAGAAGAGGCTCACTGTGTTACCCAAGTATGTGACAATAAAACTTGAATATATAATGTGTGGGACTCCATACCTACATAATTCAGAAAGACAATAAAAACTGAATATTGTTCCACCGGTTGTGCTAATCAGACAGAAATCTTACCAGGCTGCCATCCCTTTGGGGTCGCTGACCACACGCTTGGCACACGTGATGGCTATGTCAATGTTGTTAGTCAGCAGTTCTGCAGGAGAATGACCAGAGGACCATGTTGTCAGTCAGGTCTTTGAAGGTGTAATGTACACATGCATTTTTAATTATTCAGCAGACAGTCCAAAGCAACATATATTTGAGAAAGCACCCGGGCCCTAGAGTAACTGGGAATAAGGGCCTTGCACAAGAGTGGTGAAATCACTCTACCATCCTCATGAGCTGAACCAGCGACCTTCCAAACTCAGCATCCTACTCACTGCACCACACTCTGGCCCTTGCACTCTAGTCAAAAAATTTCATGTCATTCACATCTGAGTTACCCTCATATACGGGTTAGCTTTTCCCACTCTTAGAAGTAACAAGAGTCACATGTGGTGGATTAAAAGTGTACTAAAATGAGAGCCTTTTAATTATTTGAAAACACAAGCCTTTCAGGGAGCCCAGTGTGTCAAGTGTCCCATTTCTCATGCTTTTGGTATTAAGTTTCAAAGATCTTGAGTCTTGATCTCAGACAGAATGGGGTACAATAGACTTCAGGGTCCCCTGTGACTGTGTACTGGGTAAGTGGCTGGAAGATGAATGAATGAATGAATGACGTACCACCCGTCTAATCCTACTGCACATGATTAATGTCTTTACTTACGGTTACAATTGATGCCACAGCCATTCTTGGCACGAGGGGTTTTAGAGTTGTTGCACCACCAGCGACTGTTAATCTGAAAGATGCCGTAATCGGTTGAGCCATCAGAGTTTCGGTTGATGGCAGATGTGTTGTACTTCGACTCCCATTTGGCCAAACAGACCCCTGGGAAATGGCAGCACAAATAATATTGAAATAATATCAATAATAGTTTAAGACCAACAATTTATCCATGACACCATGATCAGGATAAGTGGATGACGAATAGATGGATAGACATAATGAGTTTTTTGTATATTTTTTAGTCATCTTTTTTAGTCATTTCTGTAACCACTTATCCTATTCAGGGTCTTGAGAAATCTGGAGTATATCCCAGAGGCTATGGGCACAAGACAGGGGACAATCCAGGATGGGGAGCCAACCCAACGCTGGGCACACACATGCACGGGGAGAACTTGCAAACTTCACACACAAGGAGCCATGGCAGAGACTTGAACCCTGGCCCAGAGGTGTGAGGTAACAGTGCTCACCAGAATGCTGATTTTTCAGCCATATGCTTCTTTTCTTACTAGTATGAAATTATTCCCTTTTTGTAGCACTTTGGAAGGAAATTCATCCATTTATCTGTACATTCATTTTGCATAACCAGTGACCAAGACATGGCTATGTTGACCAAGTCTATTTCAGAAAATGCAAGAGAATGCAGCAGATACCTTGGATGGGGTGTCAGTCCATAACATGGCACATACAAACAACAGAAAGAACTATGAGCAGCTTAGGGCTTCAGAATTGTAAAAGTAGATCCTGAGGAAACATACAAACAAAGTGACAAAGTGAAGTGAAACTGTTACACTTACAGTTAGGCAAGCTGTACCTACGGAACCCATCCAAACCTGAAGCCTTGAGTTTCCGCGCCAACTCACATCGCTCAAAAATCTTAGCACTTGCCGTTACCAGCAGGACAGAAACGACAAACATGAACAATTTCATTTTGCGAAGAGTGGAGACATCTGAATAGGTCAACTTACTGTAAACCACCTTTTATGTAATGACAGAATTTAAAGGGGAGGGCTCTGTATTGTGGGGGGGGGGGCAAAGTTTGCAATTATACAGGTAAAATGAGGAACATGTTAGCTGGAGGAAATAAGTGAAGACTTGATTGTGCACCAGGGGAGTAGAACAAAAACATCAAATTAGGGAAAAGTTCATTTGCAATTTACCAAAGTAGCTCCCCCCACCCCCAAATTGCTTCAGAACTGATGCAAGAAATTTTCATAACTTTAAAAGTGATGAACCTACAGGCACAACAATGAGTTTTGCTCAATACTGTACACATTTGGAAGAACTAAATGAATAAATCTTAAAATCTCCTCTAAAGGGCAATCAGAGGAAGGAAATACTCAAACCGCCTGCTAGCCAAGCATAATAAAACAGCTGTACAAATATAAGGTCCTCTCTGAATCTTATCAAAAGTCTCCAAATGAACAATTAGGCAAATATTTGTTGACATTTGGCAATTTTAGCACAATGCTGGCCCTACTGCAGTGGTTCAGTGGTTTGTTGTATTGTTTCACCCCTGTTTGAATCCTGTCTTAGCTCTCTGTGTGGAGTTTGCATTTTCTCCCCATGACACATAGGGGTGGTTTGCACATGCCCTCCACTGGCTGACATTCCATTGCAGCTACATCCACAACGTTTAGTAAGACTCTGGACTAGATGGCAAATAGAATCAATCACATGTCACAGTTATAAGAGGAAGGAATAGGGACTTTATTTAAAAAACGAACAGGAACATAATTCCCATTGTTGTCAGAACAAACGCTCAAACACAGCAAATGAGGAACAGCTGGAACGAATCAACAGCCGATAAGGCAAGACAATCATCTGACACATGGTTCTAGTCAACATTTAATCATATTTTGCTTCTTTCTTTTCAGCAAGATAGTTTGATTGTGAGTAGTAAGCAAGATTGTAAAATTGTGACTTTCTCTTCACTGGACTGATTTATTCACCTCTGCATCACTGATAAATCCTTTGCCAAGTGTATGAAGAAAACAACCACTTAAAATCAGAGGGTAAGAATGTGGTGGTCTTCTCATAACAGGAAGTATGCTTCACACTCCACAGCCTTCAACGTAGGAGCTCAGGTCACGACCACGGCAGTGTGAGTCCCAGCCATACCTGACGATCAAAATGACACAAATTATCAAGAGATCTCAGGACTGGAGAAAACATAAAAATAACACAAATCTGAAAGCCTCTACCTTACAACAGGAGCGGAATTTGATAGATCAAAAGCTGACTTGAGTTTGTGGAATCCATGTAAAATGCTATGTCACTCATCAACAGATTCAGCTAAACTTAATGCTAACCAGACAGGGACTGTATGCATTCTTACCAAGCCGCCATGCCATTGGGATCTCTGACCACACGCTTGGCACACTGGATGGCTACATCAATGTTGTCAGACAGCAGTTCTGCAAAACAATGACCAAATAAGACAATGTAATCTATTGCACATTTGAAGGTGCAGTACAAATGAAAATGTGAGCTGATTAAATATTTGAAAACCCAAAGCCTTCTCTTATCTATCATCTTATGCTCACTATTACAGTAAAACCTGGCTGGCTGGTGTGCATTTTGCTATCATGGTATTTTGCTACATTTGATGAGACTTTGTTCTACTCACCACTACAGTCGATACCACAACCATTTGATGTAGGTGTCTGGTAATTGTTGCACCACCAGCGGCTGTTGATCTGGAAAATGCCGTAGTCCGTTGATCCATCACTGTCATGGTCGATAGCTTCTGTGTTGTAGTCTGACTCCCATTTGGCCAAACAGACCCCTGGGTAAAATCAAACAAATTTAATACTGAAACATGAACAGATAATAATAAAATTTGCCATTAGCATTTGACTCAAACAGCTAACTACTGTGTAAGATGTATAAAGAGGAATTTGCCAACTTACAATCTGCCAGACT
This sequence comes from Gnathonemus echidnorhynchus, assembly GCA_026776725.1. Classification (NCBI taxonomy): domain Eukaryota; kingdom Metazoa; phylum Chordata; class Actinopteri; order Osteoglossiformes; family Mormyridae; genus Gnathonemus; species Gnathonemus echidnorhynchus. The sequence goes on from JAODJU010000119.1 coordinate 691,481, forward strand.
GTACCCATGATACCCATCCATTCCTGAAGCCTCGAGTTTCTGTGCCAACTCACACCGGGTGAAAATCTTGCCATTTGCGACGGCCAAAAGGCCGAAAACAAGAAAGAGAACAGCTTTCATTCTGGAAGTAGTAAAGACCTCTGAGCAAGTCAGTGTAAAATGGTAAAGTCCCTCAAGTGATGCCCCAATATAAAGAGGAGGGCTGTGATTTGCACAGTCAGTAATATTTGTTTAATTTTGATAGAGTAATGAAAAATTCCATTCTGCTGATTCAGGGTTTGTGTTTGCGGGGCGTCCTTCAGCTTGGTCAAGAAATCCTTTAAAGGTCAACCTAAGATGTTCAGACATGTACATGGAACATTTTGTTATGAAAACAACAGAATGAAACACTTCCCAGTTATGTACAGTTTGGAATATTAATAAATGTAAAGAATGAAAACTAAAATGGGTGCTTTTTTGTCAGTTAAAATGAAATTAATTTGAAGTAACAGAAATTTTGTTTATTATTCAAGGTATAGCTGTTATACATAAAATGCACCAAAGTTTTAGAATAAATAGTTTTTCTCCTCTGAGTAAAAAAGCCTTTGCATTCTATATGAAATTGTGTATCTTGCTGCCCTCTGTCTTAGTGTACATTGTGTGTAACAACTTCTTTCCTCATGCCATCAGAATCTTCAACATATTTTTAAGTCATTACCCCTCTTTGGAATTCCATTGAAAAATCTAATTCATAAGTCTACCAGCTATTTGCATTGGTTAATTTATGCATCAATTGCATTTAACATGGTAATGGTAAAGAACTGTCTTACACTGTACTTCACACACCTACTGCTTTCACTGTCAGCCGTTCACACGTATATTTCTAAACTGAGATAATGTACAATCAAACCCGCCGCACAGCCCTGGTTTCAAGCTGCACTATTTCTACAGCTTATTTATTTATTCATTCATTATTGCCCTGTGTTTTTTTATTTGTGGTGTAAAGCAATTTTTCAGACATATGCCATTAGTCCTCATAAGCTCCATGAGCTTAGTCCATGAACTGCAGGAAGAAGAATAAACACTACTGCAGCCATTTTGAAAGAATGGGTGACTGCCCAGTGGATCAGTTTAAATTCTGTGGTCTTTGATCGAACGTAATTCGTTGAAGAGGCCGTTAATTTGCACACCATAATAGAGAAAAGAGGAACTTGGGAATTTTTTAGCAGCCAAACTGGTTTCTCAAATACATAAAAACAGATTGGGATATAATTGGCACATGCAGCCATGACCAGTTTGTAACAGTATTTCCCAATCTGGTCCTCAGGGACCCACAGGCAGTCCACATTTTTGCTCCCTTTCAGCTCTGGTAGGGAGCTGAAAGGGAGCAAAATTGTGGACTGGCTGTGTGTCCCCAAGGACCGGATTGAGAAGTATTGTTGTAACTGACATAAAGGCCACCGCGAGTTACACTGCATACAGTAGTCAAACTGAAGCAGTTATTAACTCTTTTTAAAAGAGTTTTTAAAATTTTTTATTGTTTTCTAAGTTGTTAAAAACACTAAAAAATGTGCAGCATAATCACCACAGTAGTGACCAGCACAGCATTTGCAATATAAACAGGTCAGTACTAATAACTGTTAGTAACATTAAAATTTAGGGTGGTAACCTTCTGATGTAGCTTTTATAATATAATAAAGGGTAGTGACACATACACACAGACAGAAAATAAAGAGATTATAATAGTACCCATTCTGATATTAAGATTTTTATGATGACAAGCAGGGCAGCACAGTGGTGCAGTAGTTAGCACATGTGGGACCATGGGTGTGGATTTTACATGTTTTCCGTGTCGTCATGGGGTTTCCTTCAGGTACTCCAGTTTCCCCCCACAGTCTAAAAACATGCTGAGGTTAATTAGAGTCACCAACTTGCCCGTTGGTGCCTGTGCACTGTACGATGTTTAGGTATTCACATAGTTTAACTCATATCTATTGTCTTACAGAGTCAGAAGGATGTGTAGCATAAGCTTTTCATTGTATAGTGTAACTGATAGCTCATGCTGCATCTGACAATAAAGTCTTGATTTTTGAACAGTGACAAAGATGATGGAGGCATTTTACACTGGGAGCTCCTGGGACCTCGTGGACCAAGAAGTGACTGCTGAAGTACTTCTGCTGACTGTGTACAGTTTAAGACTTTGTGAGTCACAGCATTCGGCTACCTTTTCCTGCTTTGTTTCCTGCTGGAATGACTGGTGCTGGAATGACTGGAGAAATTGAAGACAGAAGGTCCAGTTGCTTCCTGTAGTAACACTAACTTTCTACCCCACAGATTTTCTCTTAGCAGAAATGGTGAATAGCAAACGTGGCAATATACTGATTCACTGGCACCTAAAATAGCCCCGACTGATCGGATCTAACTACGCCCATGACCAATAAAAGTGGGCCTTCCATCTATAATGCCAGGTCTGCTGCCCGCTGGTCCCTGAGATTTTTATCCCGAACCAGCTTTTGTCCAAAGCAACATACATTTGTTTGTTTTTGTTTGTTTGTTTGTTTGTTTATTATTATTATTATCACTACTACTTTTTGAGAAAGCAGTGTCAGACATTCCTGGAGCAATTGGCTCAGGTTGCCAGGGGTATTTCAGGTTGCCTGGGCTACAAACTGGGTATATAATTGACAAAACAGGAATAAGATTATCTTTGCAAAGTTACTTCATTCTGTAGTCTTGAGTTCACAAAGGGCCTACAGAAGTGAGGTCTGGTTGATTGCAGCAGCCAAGTTCTGACTTGTAAGTTTAATCTGAATTCACTACACTATGTGTGAGTAGATGCAGATGAAGTCCAGCTGCTAGTGACAGGCATTAGGTACTGAGAATAATGTATTTGTCAGCTGTGATGAGCCACAGTTTAATAGTGATGTTTTAGTCATTAGATTAGATTATTTAAACTTTATTGATATTCTAGAATATTCTTATATTTTAGATAAAGGCACAAGACAACCATATAGGAAAAGGATTTCACTTTGATTGCTCACAAAACAACAGATAATTATATTATAACACCCAGCACCTGCTCTAGTAGAATTTCTAAGAAATGAGAGGAAGAGAGAACAAGATGACTGGGTTTGGAGAACCTTTTAAATCTCCATGGTAACCAATCACTAGCTCCGACCACAGAAATGCCATGGCTAATAAAACCCAGAGTGCCACGACTGGGCTGACTGGCCTTCATTAGGATATGAATCAGGCCAGATGGATGAACCTGAGAGACTTTAAAGTGTATTTGCTAGGGAGTGAGTCACGGATTCATGTACTTAAGTTGGTTATGCTGGTTCATGGTATGTTTTGATGAATGAATCATGTTTCTTTGAAGTTGAATGTATGAACAGCTACAGAACGTAGGACAGCTGAAAGCAAGATTTTAACAATAATTCGAGAGTTTTCAGGCAGTTGCCACCATGGAACTGTACAAAGCCTTATTTAGGCTATTAAGGCTGTATTAATGCATAGCCCGACTGTTATGTTTATAAGTAACAAAAATGGCAAGGGTTGTTGGTGGGTTGTTGGTGTTAACAGAAGAATAAATGGTGATCCAGTCAGGCAATTGGTTCACCATGATTTATAACTGACAGATTTTGTAAAATTACATGTATAAAAATGTATTATGTTGTGTTTGCATCTTAAGTTTTTTTTTTCCTTACAGGAATATGTGATAACAAAATCGTTCCTCCTTTTCCAGTAACCTCCTTTTGTGATGACTGGAATCTTGTGTTTGCATATGGCTTAAAAAACCTTTCACATATATAACATAAGTAGTAAATTTCATCTCCACGGATAAGATGGTTATGTATTCAGGACTTCAAGATTAGATTACATTAATGTCCTCTTATCTGGCTCTTTAAATACTTTCTTGATGTGTGTGCAAGGTTTTGAACAAAGTTACTGACTTCCAAGAAGTTCACTAAGTTAACAGTACAGCTTGCTATATTATGGTTCTGTAATCACGTATCAAAATTGATTTTCAGATTTAATGATGAATATATGAATGATGCTTATTACTCCTGTAACTACAAACAGTCTTGCCCAAACACCCTGAAGACCTTGATTGTAATAGACTAGTTCATTTGTAGCATGGAGAACCAGTTAGGACAACAAAGACACCCCATGCTAAGATCTTATCCTCTTTTTTCCAAGTTCCAGCTACCAGTGTTGAGTATGCCTAAGCAGACAGCCTTTTGTCAGCTAAGGTCACCTATAACCCCTAATTACATTGTACTTATAATGCAGATGCTTTAACCCAAAGTAATGTACATTTTTGAGAAAGCAGGGTCTGCCAGTCCCTGGAGCAATTGGGGATTAAAGACCTTGCTCAAGTGCCCAATGGGGAAGCTACTCTGCAGACTGTGGGATTTAAACCAATGGCCTACTGATCATAGACAGAGCAGCCTAGCCCCTGAGCCACACACCACCCCAAAATGTTTTATTTATTTAGAACATGATTCAGCCAGTCCTGGGAGCAGTTAAGGTTAAGGGTCTTGCTTAAAGACCCAGTAGTGAAATCATGCTGTTGATCACAGCATCTGAATCGGTGACCTTCTAATGACAGACAGAGTGTCCTAACCTGCTGAGCCACACCCCCTCAGAGTAAAATCACTCTGCTGACTACAGGATCTGTACAAGCAACCTTCTAATCATGAGCATGCTGTCCAAAATTGCTAAGGTTAGTCCCCCCCCCCCCCCCCCCCCCGCGTGATATGCGGGTGACCTTAATGACTTTCATTCATTGTTGCACGTAGTACCTCTTACATATTCTCTTATCGCCAGGGGCATTTCTACTGGCACCTGGAAATTGACAGATTCATATGTTCAGGCTGTACATCCTTCTTCAGGAGATTAACATGGGGAATCGAAATAAGATGAAGTTATATACTCCGATTTTAGCTTTGGGTTGTGTGTACAGTAGGACATGTTTTGAGATGTCATTTTGGAAATAGGGATACATCTTCTGGGACGTTTTAGAGAAGGAAACTTTCCATGGGAATTTTTGGGGATTTATAGGAATTATTGGGAATTTAGATTTTCCTGTATATGAACGGTTGTCATTTTTAAGACATTTAGATTTACTTTATTGAACATTAACCCACTGCCATAGGGAAACCAGCTGTGCTCAGAGACAGTTGATGTTGGATTTGTGAGATGCTCCAGCTGGTGACCAGACCTTGGTTGAGTAAAGATGCTTCCACCATGCTGAGGTCGAGATGTGCTTGAATGACTGCTGGATTCCTCCTCCATTTCAAAGGCCTTGCTTGGTCAAAACTTTGCCAAGTAATGTGGAAATTGTATTATAAATTCCCCAAATCATGAAATTTCTTTGCATGGGAACTTTCTAAAACTTTTCCACCCCTTTGCAACCCTAGTTGGAAATAATCAACAAGTCCTAGCCATTTTGCTCTCCTACACTCATTTTGTTCTTATTGTCCATTTTCTCATGTTAATGCAGATTCAAAACAAAAACGAGACAAGCCTGAAACAGACAGGGACTCTCTCAGCGTAAATGGCCCACTGGGGAAAAAAAAGTATTTCAGGATACTTTGTGAGACACTTTGCACCAAAATTGGGTCATATTTCCCATCAAATAGGCTTAATATTCAGTGTTCCAAAAAAAGAATGGCAAAACGCTACTGAATGCTTTCGGCTGTTTGCATCCAAAAGTGCAGGATTTCATGTTCTGTCCTGTTATCACATATCTGACTGTTATTACTCATGTTCCGTTATTACATGTGATTTTCTTGGCACCGACTAAGAGGTTTACATAAAAAATACAAGCTGGCTGTTCCTCTTTGTGTAGTAATGGTAGTTGTAATGAAGATTAACTTTATCACAGAGGAAGGGTCATGTTCTTGCCTTAATATCAAATTACTTAGAAGGGCACTTTGTCAAAAATAGAAGACAATGATGAAATCCTCATCTTAAAGATACAATTTACCATCCGTGTGCTGGTATGTAGGGAAGTTTAGATGTTGATGTTTGTAAAGATGTTAATAAAAATTATTACTATCAAGAGGCTTGCACACAAAGCCTGAGATGTCTGTGACGTCTGTACAACATAGGGCTTTATGTCAGAAACTATGCAGCACAACACTGGAAAACTGGGGAAATATCAACAGATTCTTCATATACAGGAAATCAGTGTCATACAGTAAGATTTACAGAACTGAGCAAAACAGCCAAAAGGGAGATCATATGGTGATTAAGATCATATGGTGAGTACTGTTTACTGAGTAACTTTACAACCTGTGAGTGAATAAAGGAAGATAAACCCAATTAATGCAGAGACCATTCTAGGGAGCACAGGGCAGGAAACACACTGGGTATATCAATGACTAATCCGTCACAGGGCATGTGCACACAGACTGCGGTCATGTACGGGACTCCATTTAGCCAAACTGCATGTTCTTGGACTGTGGAAGGAAATCACAGCACAGAAAAGCCCACAGGAGAGCATGCAAACTCCAAAGGCATTTTATGGCATTTATGGAAATGGTTTGGACAGTGCCTCCTGTTCAGTTTCATTTATGGATGGACAGAACTCTAAAAACACAATGTTACGAATCTGTGTAGCATAAATATTGAATCAAAAACTGGTTCTTAAAAAAAAAAAAAATCAGACAATAAAAAAACACACCTTCAGTTAGTTTGAAAAATCGACAGTAATATTTGTGTGCAAAGGAATAGCATTAAAATGTGTGAAACTTAAATCTTATAAAGCCTTTCAACAGTAACTTTATTGACCAAGAATACATTTGTACTGAACCTTATGGCCTGTTGCTGCCCCCTACTGGACAGCACCTCTTTAGTCTGTTCTAACCAGGAGGGACTCAACAGGAAAAATGTCAGATATCAAAATCATTGTCTAAGGTTAAGTAATTATGTTTTCCCCTCAAGGATTAATAAAGTTCATTTTCTTTCATCTATCTAGTTGATATTAACATTAAAAATGGGTATAGTAACTCAGGAAAGATGTATACATGTATACAAGCATTATGAGGTCTGAATCCAGTCTCTAATTCTATATGGGGAGTGTTTGGTAATTCAGCCAAGTGGAATTGGAAAACGATAAGAATACATGCATGTTTGTGTTTTTGAATTACCTCAAAGTTTTGCAAAACCTTGAGCAATCAATGAACAGCAGTAGTTTTGACTAGATACTGGTTCATCTGTAGCATAAGGGCATTTATGTGGTGAATTTGACATTGTTTACATCTTTCACAGTGTTGTTTCATTTGGCCTTTTACCACTTTTATTTTAATGCACTGTGACTTTTAATGCATGATATGATGCATTCATTTTATAATCTGAAAGTTATTGTGATACACACGCACATTACCCTACAGTAATTGATTAAACCCAGTCCTTGGGGACCCTCCCAAGCAAAAACGTGGACTGCTGCAGGTCCCTGTGGACCAGACTGGGAAACAGTGGATTAAGTCAAAACAGCACTAACCACTAATTCACTGCATTATATTACATCATCACAGTTGCCATTTTCATACTGACCAGCTGAGACGACCAGGCCCAGGGTTGCAATCTGGCTTAAGGACAGGCCTACTGCACTGTAAAACTGGAGAGATGGTTCACTGGTCTTCTGCTGGGTCTTCCAACTGCGGAAACAGTGCCTCTTCCACCAAGATCAAGGCTATACTTACCCATGAATTGACTGTTAAGTTTATGGTGGTTGGTCATTTAAAAATCTTTCGATTCCCTGTGCTTTTGGGGTGAAATGCAGTGGTTTGCTCTGCCCATTAAGCATGTTCGAGTTTAGTAAGCAACATGTTTACCAGCTCCCCCCAGAGGTCATAAAATGTAAAATAAACTGTACTGTTCTAGAGGAGGCAGCTTAGTGGTCAGTCCTGTAGCGTTGTATCTCCATGGTTAAGGGTTCCAAAAATGTGCAGTTAGGTGAATGGATGTCTCTTATTACCCAAAGTGAAGTGTCTCAGAAGATACCCCAGGGTGCAAACCAACACACCTGTCCTGGGTAAGAAGTTACGAATGATGGGTGCGATATGTTAAAGAATAGAGAATTAAAAATATTGACCTTAAAATTTATAAAAAAGAAATTCTTTTTTATCGATTTCATTTTTTCTAAAATGTTAGATTCTCAAAATCAGATTACTTGTAATTCAGATTAGTTAATATGTGACAAATGCCATCAACATATGAAACTATTACTTAGCTGTATTTTTTTTTAAATTACCAAATCTTAAGTAACTCATGTTCTCTTCATTTTGAATTTAATGATTTTCCTGGAAGGTAAAAATAAACGTAGATAGGGTAGATACATAGATATTTCTTCCCAGTCATTTTACATTTAGCTTGGGAAGCTTCTCTTTGCAAAACATGGACACTGAAGCAGTCGATAGTCAAATGTTTTAATAATGCCAAGTGTACGACCACAAAAAGCTTAAACTGCAATGGCATCACAGAGCATACGTAGACCCATTCAGTAATTCAGCCAAGTCCAGATCCAAAGTCATGGTTCTGCGGCTTGTTTAAAAATTCCCACTTAACTGCAACACCTAAACAAATAATTTAAACATTTCAAATAAAAAGACAACACACAACACGAGCCTCAGAGAAATGAACTGAAAAGCAAACAACCGTAAAAAGGCACTGCAGCTAGCGCTGCAATTTCATAATGCCTTTCACCATGAATGACATGCAAGAGTTCACCATTTCCACCCTGTGTTACAATGGCTCAAAATTAGCAACTCTTACCAAGTAGTAGTAACCAGGAGGCTTGATTTCAATAACTTTTGTTATTGCTCTCGTAAAAGCCATGTAACTGAAGCTTAGACAGGGCAAGGCCTTTTTTCAGATGCAGAACATACACAGAGGTTCAACTTCCATAACGTGGTGGATCGTCTGACACCACATCCATGAACAGCCATGTAAGCTTTTGTACAGTTGACTCTCATTCAGCATGGGGGCTCCACATGAAAACAGGTGCTGTGGGAGATTATGGGCAAGTGAAATTTCCAAAGTATTCTTGGATGCGAAGCTATGCGTATTTGTCAATGCACCTCAACAATAGAATGTACTCAATAAAACAAAAGTTTTATTGTAAAACATGTATGATAATGGCAATCCAAAGACATCACATCTGTCTGTCTGTCAATACCGGTATGCTAAGTTCACAACTCATGTTTCACGTAGCTAGCTAACACAAAATTTATAACAGAATTAATTAATAGATGTCAATCTTTAAGACAAAAATCACTTTCAACCTTGAGAATCGCCTACGTATTCTACCTATATTCTTGTTAACTGGTGTAGAAGCACTTAGAGACCGAAGGATTAAAGATTCACACTTTTAACATTTCCCTTCCTTGTCTATTTAAATTGAGGCACACTCAAATGAAGCTATTAATTGTGAATTTTCTATTAACAGTCAGTTTCCACCCTAGTGAAAAAAATAGCATGTATGTTAACTGTTTATAAATTTCTACATTCTACTGAAGAACTAGGTCATAGATGCTGTTGTAAAGTCGATACATTCAAAAAAACTGCATTTATTTTTGCAGAAAAAGCAAATCCTCATGGGGGATCTGGCAGAGGAGGCTCACTGTACATAGACATAAAACTAAGTCATTCCAAATTGTCAAATATACACACGTAAATGTAAATGCAGAAAATGGGACAGAAGCTTCATGCTTCTAAAAGAATAGCCTTACAACCTCAACCGTCTTAATCACAATTTCCAAACGCTCTTAGTTTGTTTGGAGCTTCAGTAAACACCACGCATGTTGTTGCATGAACCTATGCAGACCTCAGAAAGCTGGTAAAAATAAAACATGTAATACACTGAAAATATATTTAAGACATTTAAATTTTTAAATAAAATTCTACAGTACTCAACCACAGTCTTAAAAAATACAAACCAGCAAAAGATGCCTTAAGAATTAAATAGCAGTAGCTGCACAGAAAATTTGTCATACAGCTTTACCCCCCCCCCACCCACCCCAAAGAGTATGATAAGTTATTCAAAGATTTATTAACAGTCTATCAGCTGCAAATGTCATTTTATTACTGAGCTGCTTTAGAAAAAGGTCACCAACGCTAACAATCGTTCTCTGCTATGGATATTAATCAAATAAGTTACATTAAGGTGCTTTAAATCCGATTTGTTAAAGTCATGAATTTATAAAGTGTTTAAACCAACATCAAGATATCCATCAGGTCAACAAATGGTAAAGAATTTAATTACTATATAATGAAATGTTTTAATATTAAAAACTAATTTTTAGCAAAAGCACATACAGTGCTTCCAGCACTGTACAAAAATTGCAAATATCTTAGTCATGTAATGTGAATATTCTATCCTACATAAATATTGAGAACCAACCCAATGCTTCACACAACCAGTTTCAATCATACTTAAATCAATTTGAAAACTCCTTAAAAATGAATCAAATAAAAATTGAGAGATGCCCTACAGATTCCTAATAAACCATTATAAGTTAAACACCTGGGCCAATGACACCATTGGCTCAGTTCTGTCTTTCCCAAGAGCGAGAACTTTCCAGATGATTGTCCTGTGTTATTCTATGAAAAACATTGCCAAAAGAATGGTTCATCAAGTTTTTATAGGATGCCCACGAGTAAATCCTTTGGTTTCTAAAGCTATGCATTCAGAACCTACACACCTGTGTGACAAGTATCATACAAATTAGGCGTGTACACAAGAGCTTAAAGGAACCATTTTCTGCACAACCAGTTTCATATCTGTCATATTTCCCCTATGAAAATCCTGCTGAAAGATCAAGACGCACATATAAATTACAAAACAAAATAAACCCTAACATATTTCCAGCATATAGCAAGTTTGATGATAGTTAAGCGAATCTTACCCTAAGCATGTCGCTAATAATCTTCTCCACCACAACTCTGCTTAAAAGACCCTTTTATACAGAACAATGCAGCAGTCGGTCTTACGTTCCATTTATGTGTGCAGGTATGTACTTATGTATACGCAGGTGAAGGTAAGCTTGATAGGTGTGCTAATATCCAACAAGTCATTTTAAATTGATAGTGTGCTTCTGGTTCTGAGGCAATGTTTTCATAAATATTCAATGTGTGTAACAGTGCAAAGGCAGAAAAAAAATGGAAAGCTGCAATCGATACATTGCCAGATTCACAGAAATCAACATTGTTCCTTCAGTTACTGAATGTACGTGTTATTGCTACTCTTGAAATGTATTCTAAAGTATTTAAAGTTACTCTCGCAATACCACACACTACGTCCGGTTGCCAATACCTATTTATTTGTGTGTGGACTGCTCTCACGTTTAATCCTCAATGTGATGGTTCATTAAATGACAAGATAAATAACACACAAATATCTGGAGCGCTGCCTAAGCTCTGTGGGGGGAGCTGAACACGGCTGGGGAGGTGGTGTTGGGGGACGGGGGGGGGACGGGTATTTCGAGAGATGTGTCAAAAATGGAGCGGTTCCCCGGGTCCACTTCATGTCTTGTTCCTGGTAAACAGCCGTTCCCCTCGGAGGGTGAGATGCTGAAGCTGGTACTGCAAGACCTCCGTGTCCGCCGGCTCCTTGACGCTCATTTTGTCCAAGTTGAGGTAGTCCAAAGATTTTGAATGCGCTCTCTTTCCATTCAAAAGGCAGAGCGGCAGAGAGCCGTGAAGTACCTTTCCGGACTCCCCAGGCAGTGACTTGAGGTAGTTTTCACCTGAGCTGGGCATCCTTCTCCGCCTCTGCCCATTGACTGCTGGAATGTCGTAAGGCTGGTAGTGTCGATTCTTGGTTTTGTATATCCGAGAGGCTCGATGAAGACCCAAATCCACCGGCTTCGTGCAAGGGCTCCGTAAGGCGTCGGTTCCTGAATTCTCTGCTTCGGATGACCACTTGTGGGCCAGTTTAAGGAGCTCCTCTCCGGTGGTGAAGCCCACAAGGTAATTGGAGTTCATGTGGACGATCTGGTATCCCGAAACCGTACTTTTGATCGGAGAGCAGGGCGTGCTGGCACAGCGGGGCTTCTCCAACTCGGGCTTCAGCGTAGCCTTCGCTTCCGGAGCAGGAAGAACAGACATGGCTGTCCTGGATACTCCACTGACATCCATCTCCATCGCTAAAGACATGACCTGACTGGAGGAAGATGGAAAAAAACAACACATACACACAGACACATAAACACAGACGTACCAAATAAATCGATTCCAGCAATTTTTTAAAAAGCAAAATTGCTAGTTCATAAACAGTTCAGTATAAGCACAGTTTTACTACTAAAATGAAGACTGTGAAACAATGAAAGACAACTTAAATCAAAAAGTAAAGCTAATACATTGGGTAAAATCATGAGTAACATGCAGTTATCTGAATTTTAATTCTGAACGATGATTATCATATAAAGGCATGAGTCATATACACCAACATGCCAAGAACACTGCCTTTGTACCAAGATAATACATGCAGTTACATTAATAATAATATTCAAATATTATTCAAGTACTCAAATATGCTCCCACAGCACCCCTCACTAGGAAAAAGGTGGCGAAATTAGATTAATACGTTGAAAAGCACACAACAAATTATTACAATTCTAAAACTGCAATCAAAAGCAAACATAGCTACAGTTTATAGCCTAAATATACTGACTAGTGAGCATCAGTAACCCTAATAACACTGCGTCCTTAGTCCTTAAACCTCTCGGTAAACCTTCACTTTGGTCACATGATGGCTTGCCAGCACCGTTTTGTCCGGTGTGGCCTTTAGAGAGAGAGAGAAAAAAAAAATCAGACTAGGACCGCAAGTAATTTAAACGCAAGACCTTGGGGAGGGGACACAAAAAACACCTCTTACAATTTACAAAGCGTTTTTACACATGGCGAAATTCAGCTGCAACAAACAAGGGCCACGTAAATATAGGTCAGAGCAATCCGAATCAAAACATTAAACACAACCAACGAAATCGAATTAAAATGAATCGGCTAAACCCCGGTTATCATTAAAATTCCTTTTACCCAGACTACCAATGACGAATCAGAGAACACACTGCAAAGCACACTACAAATAAGGTATCTAAATGTTTTAAATGACGATGCAGTTCTCCTCGCGTGTACTTCTCTGTAAGGGTTTGTAATTTATTAACATTATTCAGGCCTGTGAAATCAACTGTAGTTGTTGGGACTCAAACGCATACAGTACGAGTGCCCATTCATAAAGCCGCATATCCCCATGAGCGCTCTAGGCTCCCGGGGAACCAAGCTGGGCGCTGCAGCCTATCATCTCCTGCCTTCACCCTAAATCATCGACTTTAAATCACCATGAATCATCCAAATATAGTGATCGAGTGGGGCCTGCCGCCATGAAGCACTGAATATGGAAGCATTAACGTTGGGATTAGAAAGCCATCCTCTCATCTTATGTTATTCATCCTTCCATTGATATTCCATCGAACTCATTTGAAAAGAGTATCTCGATGCACTAGCTTCTTGACATTCACCAATATATAAATCATGATATCTGATTTCAGTGCAGATCCGTCGGTCCAAACGCACCGGTGCATCCCAATGAGATCCGTCCAGAACTGAATCCTCCCTGCCTCACACACCTGTCATCGCTACCCCAGAACATGCGGGCATCGGTTTGGACAAAGCCGGCCCGTCCGTGCGTTACCCACTACGATGGATGAACCGTAAATAATGAGCCTCTGGGTAGGAAACACCTATTAATTACGGCCAAAAGCGGAAGGCAGACCGCGAAGGCCAGCTCCCAGTCTTTTTCTGAGGCACATTAGCCGCTTAGCTTTTCCCGTTTCACACGGCTTTTGCTCAGACGGACAAGCGGCGCCGCAGTATAACGCGTAAAAAACAGAGAAACACTCAAACAGTCTTTAAAATGCTAAACTCCGCCATTTTTAATAAGGTCGTGAGTGAATTCGCCCAGACGGTCGTTCGCATCGTTTCCGAAACAGGTGCAGGTGCGACTTGGCACCGAGCGCCCCGGAGACAGCAACGAAACCTAGCCGGGCGCTGTACGAAACACATCCCCGTCATACATTCTGACAAGGCTTGGAAAAAGACAAGCAAGAGAACCGAACCTGGACCGTGAGGGCGAAGCTAGCCAGCGCTCTCTCCTCCTGCCGAATGGACCGGGTCCGCTGAAGCCAGAGTAGTGATATAGCGCACTTCCGACGGCGGTCACGTGGCGGTGACGGAATCCGCCGATGACCTCACCCCCTGCATGCTGATCGGATCGCGTCTGCCGAGTCCAATAGCTTGTTCTGTTTCCTTGTCACTTTTGCTATATGTACACATATAATACAAACACACGTACACACTAGACATATATATATATATATATATATATATATATATATATATTTGCATGTAGTTTATTTACAGCGGACTGTTTATACTACATTATTATAAGAATGTGATACTGCTATGAAGATACTACGTTAGTGATTTGAAACTGACAGGAGTTTTGATGAGAGATCATCTGTTGGCTGTCTCTTAGTCGGTGAAGATCCATTGAGTAAATATAAAAACGCATTAAAGGCCACGACATCAAACATAACGTCTAGAAGATATCAACGATGTTACTGTAACATATACTCTATACCTCATATGTATTTACAAAAGCAGTACGATGAGGCAAAGTCGTGCCAATTAAGACACGTTTGACATCAAGACTAACCAGGTATCACTAATCAGTACACTACGTAATTCGTTGTGATTAACAGCTTTATTTAAAAATAAAATACGAAAATAAAGTAATCACTGGAAACAAAAACAAGACCCACTATTTAAATGTAGCAGTAACACAGGGAGAATCGTTTAAAACATCTCCTATCAAACATATTTGACTTACTGATACAATTCTTGCATTTTTTATATATTGTAAACTAATGTTACATTGCTTTAAAAATGCAACTGCACATGGCTTACTCAACATTTTACAATATGTGGAACGTACCATCGTAAATGAGAATTCAAATGAATTTAATACGACTTGCAAATTCCAGTTTTAAAATATATATGCAACAAAAATATTGGTGTTTAATGCATTATATACATAGACTTGTACAACAATCTGATTAAGAAGAAAAAAAATGAAACAAGGCAAAATCAAAAGGCATCTCTGATTTCAAATCATTGAGCAACAAAGTAAAACCAGAGGGTAGTATTAAAAATAGTATATTCTATACTTTACAGAACTTCATATGTATTTAGCTTTGTCTTCCAAAAAAACTAAAGAACAACGTTTGGGTTTCTACTGATGGCCCACACATTTCACTGTAAATTGCCCCATTGTCATAATCCCCCTAAATTGCATCTCATTCAGCAGATCTGGTGTCATATATACAGCATGGCAGGCATTTCGCTGAACAGGGACACTGAAAGACATTAGATCAATGTTCTTTTGTAATGGATGCTTTTACTTTTACTGACTTGCACCTTTTCCAGAACACCATAATGTGAGATCTATGTAATGGAAAGCAGTGAGTCATGTTTTCCAGGTACCATCTAGAACATTTAACATTTCATGTGTTTTTTTTTTAAAGTGTATATGTACAAAATTTGAATCTTAACAAAGGACTTTTTGCTGATTATATGAAGCAGTTGTGAAATACCAAATGTGTGAATGACTGTCCATTTCCAGTTTTAAGTACCCTACAAACCACATTGTAGCATTGTCCTTTGCTCTCTGTCCCAATAAAATGCCACAGATTTTACCTTGAATCTATGTTCATCTAAAAGAAATTCACAAAAGTTCTGTTAATAATATACTGCATTGTTACATAAATGATAAAAAAACTGAAGAGATGACATGTAGCATTTCCATGCCAACTGTCATTTCATGGCTGTTTACTCTGGGCCCTGTGGGGCTCCTGTGTCTTAGTGGCAGAGTGTAGGGGTCCTTTGTCCTTCTGAGAAGCAAGAGAAGAATGGTCCAGAGCAGCATCCCCACTGGCGCCATCTGCCCGGTCCTTCGAGAGCACTTTTTCAGCCAGCGTGCCATGG
Source organism: Gnathonemus echidnorhynchus (assembly GCA_026776725.1). NCBI lineage: Eukaryota > Metazoa > Chordata > Actinopteri > Osteoglossiformes > Mormyridae > Gnathonemus > Gnathonemus echidnorhynchus. Next base: position 707,513 of record JAODJU010000119.1, read on the forward strand.
GGCAAGACTTGCTGGGATCTTCTGCCTCCAGGGCTGTCTTGACTTGAATCTTGTGAGGCTACTTTATCAGCAGACATATCATGGGGCGTGGCTGTGGTACTTCGACCTAAGGATTGCATCTTAATACCTGGGGCGCCTTGGGCTATGGGTTGCAGAATGGCCTTATTACCCATAATGTCATGGACTGAAGGCAGTAGGATAAACTTATTACCTGATGTATCATGAGGTGAATGCTGTAGGAAAGTCTTATTACATAAGCTCTCATGGGTTGAGGGTTGCGATGACATCTGACTGCCCAAGTTGTGATGGACTGAGGATTGCAATGGGGTCTTATCCCCGAGGGTGTGAGTGATTGAATCTTGCAGTGGGTTCTTACTGTCCAGGGTATAAACATTTGAATCTTGCAGGGGCATTTGATTTCCCACTGTATCATAGATTGATGTTTGCAATGGGGTCTTATTAGCCAGGCTGTGATGGGTTGTATCTTGCAGGGGAGTCATATTTGCCAGAGCACGAGGCATTGAATCTTGCAAGGGAATCTTACTGGCCAGAGCATGAGGCTCTGAATCTTGCAAGGGAATCTTATTGGCCAGAGCACAAGGCATTGAATCTTGTAGGGGAATCTTATTCGCCAGAGCCTGAGATGTGGAATCTTGTAGGAGGGTCTTATTGGCCATGGTATCACCGACACATTGCTGTACATCCCTGTCTCTCAGAGTTTGCCGGGTTGAATACTGATGTACAGCTCGGTCTCCCACTAGACCATGGGGTGAGTTGTCAGTAGAACCGTTCCCAGGCGCTCTGCTGGGGTATCCACTGCCTGCTTTGGGGTCGGAGGGATAGGAAAAAGGCAATGTAACCTTGTGTCAGACAGCAGACAGAAACTCCATAGCACCATCGATAAACAACAAGACGACCTAAGGATGTGTATATGCAGTGTGTATATATTGTGCATTTATATTTAAACAGTAAAGGTTATACGTAACACATATTATACTGACCTAAAACCACTTACCATCAGTTGCCTCCCTTTCCAAAGATCTCTTCACACTTGAAGCATGAGTGTAAGGACAAGGCAGAACCCTTGCTGGAGTATATGTGTTCAATGGGACATTCCTTACTGGACCAGCACCACAGATTAATGCAGAAGCTGAAAGCAACAGGGCACATGTCATATATATATATAAATATATTTTTACCACCCTTTGGGTATGTAGACCCACAAGACTGTATTGCGCTCAGTGGTACAAACCAGGCGAGGATGTGGGCGTCACCATGTTGCATTCCTGGGACATGGCGATAGACGCCAGGAAGTCATCGACCTGCTTCAGCGAGAGTGAGTTGTGAAGCGTCTCCAGGGGGCAAATTGACGGGACCATGGAGTATAACTCAAAACCTAAAAGGGAAACACCATGTCGCAATGAAGGTGTTACTGGGGGCAAAATTAACAGTCATCACTCACTGATACTCAAAGTAGTATAACTGTCCCATCTGAATAATTATGGCATCAAAACCATACTGCACGCCTCACATCACAGGCACAGAAATACCATCAGATCGCACAGGGACTCCTAAAGTTGGAATGATACAAAACGAAATAATCCATATCAACCTACCTCAGACCAGTTTACAGTATTGACTTTCCAAATAAAATGTGTGAATCCTCATGAAAAAAATCAACTTACAATTCGGTCAGCCCATACATAACATCCAGTCACGCAAATGTAAATAAAACTAAGCAATAAAGTAAACAGTTGATTCAATCATATGGAATAAATTTAATTGCTACTTCCCACTATAAGCAAAACTATTTCAGTGAATGGATGCATCATCATTTTCTTGTCATAAAAGAAACCTATAACTGCAGAATGTACCAAGAATGCATCCAGTTTATGGATTATTCAAAAGCAAAGGGCTTCTTTTCTTTAGCCTTTTCCAGTTCTGTATCAACCTCCACGGTGTCCTCCATGACTACCAGGCAGCCTCAAAGGTGCTGGGAACGAGATGCTCGGTTAACGGTTGGCTTGGCAGAGGAATAACTATGTACGCCAACGCTGTGTTGCGCCGGCCAGGAGTGGTGCAATGCTTTGCCTCAATCAACCAGCAGCACACAGGTGCTTGACAGGCCTGTTAAAAGTACCTCACTCGTTCTCCATACAAACGAAAGCTGCTGAAATTCTCAAAAAGATACATTCAGCTTCACTTCAGACTACATTGTGGGGAGGGCAATGAGGGAGGGGGACTAAACCTTTTCCCCTACCGGCGTCTCCTGCAGACTCATACTGAAAAATCCCTAACACTGATCCACTGTTATGTTTTGGGTCTAGCTATGCAAGGAGTATGATTAGTGCAAAAGGTTACAGATATGGCGTTTATCCTTTGCATAAATAACTGATATACTGACAGGACTTTATGGACTGCAATGAAAACGGTTTCCTCTCTAAAGAACTCATAAAGACAGAAAACATAACTAAAAATCACACCAGAAAACTAAAATAGTAATTACACAAAACAAATACAGGCCATAAAAGCCAGCTGTAAAACAAATGCATTCAAATGGGTCAAAACAAAATTTTGCAACCAGCCACACATAGACCTAAAGCATGAACAGCAATGAAACACAACTACATCTATGCACATGGACATAACAGTGGACAGAAACATGGAATTGTTAATACAATAAACAAAGATCAGTGATACATGTCCAGTTAACAAATGCAGAAACAAACTGCTGAAGTATCACAGAATGACCAGAATTGAGTTCATTTACTGAAAAGACAACCAGTTCATCTCACAGAAAACTTCATTGATAATGATTAATGTATATCATTCTTTGTATTTAAAAATAATCATAAATTGAAAATGTATGTAATTATGTACTTTAGTAACAAAGTGCAACAAGCATTTTTTATGTTGTATACATTCAGTGGTGATAGTTTAAATAAATTTTGGTGTATTGGTATGAAAACAGGTGCATTTTATCTAATATTAATGACATTTATCAATACTTACAAAACTTTATCCATATGGCTGAGGAATCACTGTTTAACTGAATGAGAATCTATATCTACAACAAAACATTGACGTGAAATTCTCAACTCCTATAGGAAGGTATTCAGAGGGGAATCAGCAAACAACTTCCATTTTTCACCTTAATCACAGCTACAAGGTTTATAGGGAAAAATGGATGGAAAACGATACAGGGAAAATATGTAAACGTATGGAAGAATTGAGTAAAAATCAAACACCACAAAGAAAAAAGACAGAGGAAAGAACATCAAACCACCCAAACAGGACATAAAAATGGATAAATGAATCAACCACTTACCATAGAACATACTGGAAAACACTGACCCATTTAGAAAAGCAGTTTTAAATAAAAAAAAAATAATAATAATGAAAAAATTATATGAAAACCATTAGCACTAAAATTATTTCTGCAAAAAGCCTTTTTAATTCTCATAAATCTTATTTTAGAATGGAACCTTTTGCCATGTTGAAGTTAGCAGAAAACTGATGTCTAAACTGGGGAGCCTATTAAAACTAAATTTAGAAATAACCAAGAATGTCACATTAGGAATTTTTGAAATCATGAAACCACATCCCATGTTTTCTTTTTTAAAAGAGATTACTTCTTTTTTAAAAGAGATTAAAGACATTATTTTCCTTGCACCATTAAATCACAGAATTTACAGAACAGAGGGAGATAGCTTTAAGAAAATACATAATATCCTGATTGCCGGAGAGTTTTGAGATCCCAGTGTTTTCCTGGGATAGCTAAGGAGAAGCTCAATGTTGATATGTCAAATTAAAAAAAAAGATGAAGCAAGGTTGTTACATTGTAAAATAAAAAACAAAACAAAAAAAACCAACAACAACAAAATTAAACATACCATTGGTTGGGTGTCGAGCAAATGAGATAGAAAACCTTTTTACAGCAGAACCACGCGTGGCCTCTGAGAAAGAGAAAAACAGGTACCTGAAATGTACAACAGCTAAACTGAAAGGGGGAGGGTCAGAAAAGGAAGAGCAAGTGTTAGAGGACATGCAAGGTGACAGGGTGACAGGGTGAAGGAGGAGGAGAAGCCGTGGATTAATGAATGAGGGTTTGGTCAGCCAGCACTAGGAATAAGTGAACAAAAACAAACAAAAAACAAAAACCAAACAAATGTTACTCATTGCTATGAATCCTATTAAGGGATGCATGTCTTTAAAATTCCTTAGATATTCTGAGCCTTGGGCTGAGAGATGCTGAGTCATCAATGCTGTTGTCACAAAAAATGTAACTACAGAACTGTTCAAACCCCCAGCAGCATGTGTACAGAGAGAACAGGAAAAAAGCTGGTGTATTATTCATCTAACTAAAGGCCGATCTCAAACAAAGCTGTTTTTATGTTGGATGGGATGGCCGGGCTAAACAAAATTAAATGAATAAGTAAATATTTTCAGATACTAAGGAATCCTGGATTTTATAGGCTGATAAGTTTGGAAAAATATGTGTTTTATCCTCAAAAAGATTTATTAGTCTTGATTTCAGATAATCAATCAGTCAATGGTGAAAGCAATGTATAGTAGTGCCTACTCTTTAAATTTGCATCCACTGGAAAATAAATCGAATACAGCTGAAATCTAATATACGGAACACTTCTATTCATGTTGAAAGCTTTCAGTCCTACAAATAAATTTTTTTATTAGATAAAAAAAGTAGAAAACTTGGCAGGCTTTAAGACCCAGAATACACTTAAGAGATTCCTCCCCCTGCAGTGAGAAGGGTCTGGCTGCAGCCGCTCAGAACGTGCACTCTCAGCCATCTGCACACTCAGCCACTGACGTCAGGTGCACGCTCAGCCAAAACAGGAAGTGCAACCGGGGAATCGTTTCCTATTTGCTAAGTT
>JAODJU010000119.1:712507-722855 GCA_026776725.1 Gnathonemus echidnorhynchus
GTTGTTGGTTTATTTAAAATGTTATAGATTTTAAATACCAGATTAAGTTAATCAAACTAAATGCTCGCATGTTATTCTTGTAATTATTAGCATCGTGGCCGTGGTACTGTAGCGAGAGCACTGATCTTCAGACCCTGCTGCTTTATTTTCTCCGTTGTTATTCCAAGGAAAAATTAATTGTGCAACCATCATAACTCGCTAACGCGCACACGCGTGTCCCCTTATTCTATATGACCACTATTACATACATACATGTATGACATATAAAATAATATTAATAAAAGACGGATGGAAAAAAACAAACACTGGACACGACATCAGGAATCAAATGTTTATTTTTTTCAGATGAGATAAAAAAAATCTAAACAAAACAAACCAATAAGAACATCTAATTTAAATAACCCCTGTGTATGAATAAACTTGTCTTGCCTATTGCCATAAGGAGACCGAGAAACGTTCTCCTCAAGACCACACGAACAACTAAAAACTACATGCTGGAAACTAAGATATTCACAAGGATACTCCATGGATACTCCATGACAAGCTCTGTAAAAGTGGAAATGTGTCTATTTTGCAGTAAGATAACGTGAGTTAACTGGCTAGTAGTTGCCTTAACTGGAAAAAAAAAAAAACACTCCGGTCAGAGAAAAAACTTACTAACGCACTACGTTGCAATAATGTATGGCATGAAATAAATAAACTTGTAACTATATAATTCAGTAATACAAATAATAAACCTTAACATACCGTTCACACTGGCCTCAAGAACTAAGTTAGCGCTTGATTCCCCTGCGCTTCCTGTTGTGGCTGAGCGTGCAGATGGCATGAGTACACGTTCTGAGCGGCTGCAGCCAGACCCTTTTGCCTGCAGCTAGCTTAAGTGTTAAAACCTAGCTTTTGTCATGGCTTTATTTTAAAAATAAAAAAAGCCCCAACACCTGTATGCAGTTTGCTTAAAAAAGAAAGAAAATATAATTATGTTAACCAATAAAGAAACTAGTTTCCTTGTTAAAACCTTTACAAGTACAAAAAGTACTGTTATCATCATGCATGTTACTTGTAACGTTGATATCATAACATTTCTAAAGTACCCCACCAGTAGACTTGCCCCCCCCTTTTTTGTTAAGCTGGAGGTAAATAAATTTTCATGTCTAAAATAGTATATATTACAGAATGAGTCATAAGGAGTAGTTCTAGTATAAATGATACAGTATATATAGTATAGTGACACAAATCTTAACCTGAAACTGCTACAGAAAAGATACAACCCCAAACTAACACGAAGAGCAGGAGCAAGGCACGCTAGGCTTGAAACCTGAGTCACTTTTAGCAGAGCGCACCTTATTCTATTAAGGCAAAACAAAACAATCCCTACTGTTGCTTATTTTTGCATCAAGCAACCCACAAAAAAAAAAATCTGAATTTGGCACATTCAACACTAAAACAAGCATGCGTGCACACACACACGCACACACACACGCACACACACAGACACACACACACACATGATTGTTATCCCAGCACACAGAAAAAAAATTCCAGGATTCCTTCATATAAACAAAATAAATAAAAATAGAAAAAAGGCGATGGTTAATGGGTTCAGGGTCATCTTTTACAGATGTGTGTGCGTGTCTGCACATACCATCTAGGAAGGCAGCGGAAGTCAGCTTTTTACGGTGCACACGAGCATAATCCTGTAGGTTAGGTGCACTGGAGGAGCCCCCGAGCACCATGGTGCTAAACAGCCCAGCGCAATGTGACCCTAATGGGAGTTAGAGAAGATACATACAGCATCCGTGTGCTGACACGCGTCACACCATGGAAATTCATGCAACGTGCATCCGCGACAGATTCTTGCCACAAAGCCCCTGTGTGCAACCCCACAGAAAACGTCACACACGGACAGTAATGTCACTTCGAGTAGCCTGACTCTTTTGTTTTCGGTTTTTGTTGGGTTTTTGAAAATGCAAGCAAGCCCTGTGTCTTTCTCGTTCCTTGATTTTAAGTTCGCTTGTTCCAGTTGACACGAGAAACATGAAACGTTTTTTTTCCAAGAGTCGATGTGGGTTGAAGCGTCACTGTGTTATATTTGATCGGTACTGATATATTTCAAACAAGTTTGCTACTGTGTAGAATTTAGAGCTATTTTATAGTAAAATAAACACAAGTATTTGTGCTAATGAACAGTACTGTGCAAAACTTTGACAGTCAAAGAAAAGTGTAAAACTATATTATGTCTGTCAAAGCATGTCAGTTTAGCCATTTCAAAAATCACCCCAGTACTGGCAGCAGCCATATATTTTCTGACTCGAACAGTAATACGCCTTGTGTGGCTAATCAATGTCTTACTGACTTTTAAACGAAACAAATCAAGGAAACTGGTGTTGCAATTTAACAAACACATGGAATGGCTGGGGTGCCCCTGAGGAGAGTTTTAGAAAACAAGAAGTTCTTCTTAATTTTTACTGTTTTACTCATGCGCAGTGTGTCCAGAGCTACGCATATACCTCCACGCGGACACAGATTTGGAATGAAGCAGGCGTTCATCCGCGGAGGTGCACAATGACGTCAAACGCATCATAAACGTTCGAGCGGACACGCTGCGGAGAAGTATGAACCAGCCTTTACTACCCAGATAAACTGCTTTAAACATTTCATTTGACTGCCTAAGACTTTTGCAGACAGTGCTGTTTATGCTGAAGCTACATATCCATGCAATGTAATTCTAACCTGTAATTCTGCATTGGACATTTGTACATTTTTTTATTTAGTCCTTGGGAAAAAGCTGAACTATGTCTGGCCTCAAATCTGTTAAGAATCCGACTGAAACTAATTAATTTCCATATCTGACACATTTAAATGCTTGAGTGACTGAGAATTACAAATTACAAAATGGTACATTTTTTAGTCAACAAAAGGACATTACCACCATGTATGAGATACATGAGTTAGCACTCTTTAGGTCAGTTGTGTGGCAAAAATCTTTTTAAAGGTTAAACATTATGTTAAAATTGCATCACTAATAAGCTTCACGTCACCATTTAGTAATTCGTCATTCAGTTTCATACAATTAAAAAGGCAGACAGCAGCCTCTGCAAGGAGATCAAATCAAAGTGCTAGGAGGCTATAACAGGAAGGAAGTGCGGGAAATGAAACAGCAGTTCAACTGGTAATATGCACCAATCACAAACTCAGCTGTCGAACGTAAAAAGCAATATACATTATCACAGAACTACACCTATGCAGATTTCCTGTATTTGCCTAAAAGAAATTTTAGTTCTGTAAAATAGCAAGTTAAAATGATGTTTCTCATTATACAGGTCAGGGTATCAGATACTATGTAAGAAGTACACGAATCTGTATTGGTAACAAGGCCTAGAGTGAGTTAGCATGTTGTAAACGAAAGCAACGAATAATCCATTGAGTGTCCATGTCGTGAGCAGAAGGAGCGTCTTACCTATCCCACCCGCGAGCTTGTGCTCTGGATGCAGCCTGCCTGAACGAGTGTGGCCGCTGCTCTCCGAAAGGACCTGAAGGAGACCGGGGGGGGACGAGGCTTTAGCATCACATACCACAACCGTACGCAGCGTGCGGAACACAAAAGCCCGCTCCGGAAAGACGCATGTTAATAAGCGGCACCGAGAAAAAAAATGTTAGCATGGAGAACCATGATCGAACAAAAGAACCAAAAGAAGGTGGTCATGCAACATCTGCAGGGGAGTCCATTCCAGGCATGACACCCTGGCAGCTACAGCGCACACACAGCCATGGAGAGAGGAGGATGCAGGAAGGATGTAGACATGGCAACAGTTCGCAAGTATGACAACCAAGACAGCCAGATTTTGTTTATCTTTTTTCCAACTAGATATACACAGCACCTGTCTCAAATAAGGAGGGAAGACAAAAGAAACAAAACAAGGTTTTTTGTTGCTGTTTTTGTAAAAATTTACTGCCACTGTTTCGTGCACGGATCGAACAACGACAACTTGAAATGATAGGGCCCTCCGTTTGGGTAAGCCTCACTGCCGGACCTTAGTGACAATCGAGGCTAATGAATGGACACCCGCATTAAGTCATTCTTACAGGCCTTATTACCCCCCCTCTAGGCGCCACCATCAAAGGCTGTGGACCAGCAGGATGAGAAGGAGCAGCTCCGATTGATTTCAGCCACATGGACAGCTGGATTATCGTCAGATTGAAGTCCCAGGATAATTATTTAACAGGATAATTATGTACCAATTTTTGAAGCATTTTTCTTAGCTAAGGAGGAAACCTGAAATCTCAAATGTCTAAAAGACAGATCTGGACAGCTAGATCCCTAAGGCCAGCCCCCAATGCAGAGAAGGCCTAAACGAGAGAAACCATGAGCAAATTCATCTCAAAAAGACATACATCTCCAGATTTCAGTGTTTTCTATAAATCCATGCTAAGGAGCTGAATGACTGTTTGCCAATCCGGTCCTGGGGACACACAGCTGGTCCATGTTTTTGCTCCCTCTCAGCCCCCGGTAGGACTGTCTGTGGGGCCCCGAGAACCGGACTGGGAAACACTGAGCTAAACTCCATAACTGTTCATCAGAAAGTAATGTAAGGAATTAATATACAATAAACATTTAACGTTTAAGAGTCAGCTTTGGGCAACTTAATCAGTTATTCTATACTTGCTTTAAAGGCTGCTGTCCAACGTACAGGCACACGTAAAACATACATATATAAAAACATTCTTGGTAACAAAGTACATCCAGTATTCCAGCTAAAATCAAGAGGCAAAGTTTTCCAGAGCTTACATGAAAATATTCATAAAGCTACCTAATATCTACTTAATGAAAAAAAAATCTTAAAAATAAAAAGCCAATTAAAATGTTTGTTCTTGTTTGTGGTTGACATGAAAGTATCGAAGATAATAGCAGTGAGAGGAGCCTTTACATTTCAAATTTTCCTAAAGTGTCGACCCTATAGAAACAGTGTCCCAACAGTAGTGAAACAAGAACAGACCCACGTTCCTGAGGGAGACACACACCAGGCCGCCAGTAAGAGTGACTTCTACAGTACGAAGCAGAATATGTGCATTTTGAGACATATGGCCGTTTATGTCATGGCCCACAGAAGGATCAAATTGATATTTGGCACTGAATAAAATCGCAAAGGACAGATGACAGTCATCTTTCAGCAGATTAATGTAAAGAACCATATTCTTGTCTCTTGCTCCATGTTGTACCATTAGTAGTACAGGAGGAGAGAGCTTAGCTAACCTAAGGCGCGGTGCTCTGTTAGCCACAGTTTGGCAGTAAATAATTCATCTTGTAAGGGCCTTACTCGAGGACCCAATGGTGAAATCATTTTGCCAAACCTGGGATTTGAACTGGCAGCCTTCCAATCCCAAGCACATCTCTGGCCACGCTTGAGGCGGAGCATGGCACATTACGTGCGGTTTATGATCAATGTAGTATCTCCCCGGGACAAATACAGCGAACGGGCAGCCCTAGCACGACACCGCTGAACGGCTGACGGTCAGATTTATCAGAGGGACCATCAGACATATTTGGCAAATTCACAAAGAGCAAAGTGGGGGCTTTGGTACATGCTCAGACCACGAAACATCATATTTCCACTCTCAGAATTAATTGAAGAGGCAACTCAATTAATCAATGAAAAATGCGTGTGGGCAGCACGTGGTTAAAATCCGACCCGGAGGTCAGTCGAAAGCAGACTTGCATGGATATGCAACAGCAGTGAGATAAGCCCACAATGCCGACAAGATAGTTGTTTATGTGAATCATAATTTACTGTACTGTAAAAATCAATTACAGTACATGAAACTTGTGCTGCTCCAAAACATCAGATTGAACATAAAAATCAATGACAAATAAAGGCATCAGCTCAGCAGTAACCATTAACATCACATTAATAAAAGAATGAATAAATAATGAAAGATGGTGATATTTTGTTTTTACTCTGCTATATTGTAAATGAGGTCTCAACCTCAATGTATTTCTGAGGTAAAATAAAGGCTGAATTAAACTGAACTGATATTTCAGGTAGAATCAGCAGGAAATTACCAAAGCACTGATCGCTGCCCCAGTTGCTACCACAGTTAATTATGAATGGGTTAAACGTTATTGATGTAATGAACGCTTAAGTATATTACATGGTTTAGCAGCAATTAAAAAATATATACATATATATAGAATATCTAAAGCTAAAAATTTTTTTGAATAACAGGCAGAAGTCCAGTGTCTTAGCTGTAACTCGGAGAATCCTTTTGCAAAGCCCAAGCTGAAATTGGGGTTTTATCACAAATCGTTTTAACAATTTCTTGCATCATCTTCTAGAATGTTCTCTACCAGAGTTAGCAGACTGCTACATCTGAAAACGGTATCTTTAAATTGATCTGCTGAACAGGTGTCCTTGTCGACTTGAACCATATGCTTGGTGTGTGCAAAAACGATAAAGAAATGGATCAATAAATAAGTAACACCATCTGTGAATAATTAATAAACTTTTTAAAAACCTGTTGCCATGAGCCAAAAATACTGGATGTGAAAGCCAGTGATTTGGGGGAGACGGGGGAGGAAGGCTTTTGCTCCCCTGATCTGCGTCTTCGCCGCCCTGTACCAACACCACAGGTGTAATGAATCCAGGTACCAATAGAGTCAGGGCTAGACACACTCAGGGGGCTCTCTTCCTGGAGGTGAGAGAGGGGGGGGGCAAAAACAGCACAATCATGCAACATTACAAAACAGTCCAGCTACTGTGTCCAAACAACATTCACAGCTACGCCTCGTTTCGGAATCAAACGCATCGTCATACTTTGCTGGCTGGGCTCTTGTTAAAGTCCGTCTGCAACGGGGACTAAAAGGAGAGCAAAAATTATAGACTATCAGCATCAGTTATATAGTGTTCAAACAAAAGTCCAACACAAAGCGAAAGTCCATGAAGTTTTGTCAGGGGTTAAATTGCGGTTTGTCATTTAATTTCGCTATAAAAATAATTAAAATTGCATTGCAACACTGCCAAAAAACCAGCTAACCAAGGCATAAGATTGTCAGTATCATAATACCAAGTCATCTTACAAATATCCACAAGGCTTGTGTGGATAAGAGAGGGGAAGAAACAAACTAATGACCTACGTGAAATTAACGTTTCATATAAAATTATTACATGGAAAAGAAAAAAAAAAAACAGCCATACACCCCAAAATCGAAAGCACAGCTTGAATTTTTCATTATTCATCATGGAGCTGTTTGACACATATGCCAGAACACGCAGCCTACTTGCTCTGACCCCTGACAAATCTCCCAGCCAATAACCCTGCAGGCTGCAATGGCAAAGTGATTTTTAGTGTGTTACTGGGATATGAAATGACAATTAGAAGATGGTTGGAAAAAAATCCAGTATAAAGGAAAAGCACAATTGTTAAAATGTTTTCTAAGTGGAAGGACTTGACTCTACAGAAGTCAACCACTCATTTTAACAGGAATTACTGCAATTATGAAGCTTTCTATTTCTCACTTTAATCACGATTATTACGCAACGGTCACATTTCAAAATCCTGTTGTGCCATCACTGCCATATTACTGAACATACAGAATTTTACTATTACATGACAACTTGATGTCATATAGAAGCATAAATATATATTATGATCAAGCATTCAAAACTGTTAAACACTCAAGCTTAAGTCGTTGCATCAGTGAATTCCAATGATGCCACTAAAAACAGGATTTTTCACATGTCTGGCACCTACACAGACCATGGCTCAAGACTGTAGATCACTCAGCATCCCTCAAGACTACAGAGTCCGAAGCTATGCTGTGAGTCTGGACCGCATACAGTATACAGAGACTTGACAAGATAAATTTTAGAAGGAAGGAAGGAGAGAAATCATCATAATATTTAGCAAAGTACAAGAATACATTACAATATTAGATTTTTTTAAACATATATATATATATATATATATATATATATATATATATACATATACATATACATATACATACACACATTTTGCATCCATGCAACCATTTTGCATCCAAATGATTATATTAAATATTTAACACAAACACTTTCTCATATAGAAAAAGAGAGATGACTGTAGTCAACTGCCAATTTCAAGATGCAAAACCAAGAAACCGGTGATGAAATGGGGAGACAGCCAGAGCTTATTAATATTTCATACCCAACACGGCTGTCATTAGTATATTAAAGTCATTCTCAAAAACACAGCATATTTAATAATTTTACAGCACATAGTAGCCTGCATTAATGTGTTAATTTTCATATTAAATGGACATCATAAATGGACATCAATCAATGCTAGCTGGTCGTCATTCTGACAATATAAGCAGGTTTATATGTCCCAAATTTTGATTTTGTCACTTAGAGATAACTATTACGCACTGACAGAAGCTGACGTTAAATAATTTTGGCAGTGGGCTGGTAACAGGATTAAGAAATGCAAATATCTGACAAAAATGGAAAGAAATTAGGTTTAGAAAGCAGTTCAGTAGAACTGTGCACATCACACACGTTAATTCGCCAAGATGCGTCATTAGAAGAACCATTACAGACAGTCTAATTAACTTCTGCATTAATCTGAACATACAGTTAGAGAATTAGTTCTAGGAAATAGAAGTATTTACATCCAAAATGGAACTTGAATGAACAAAAATTTTACTCTCATGGCATGGTACCAACCAGTGCTTAAAGTGGGCTAGTACTAATGAGTACACAGTACTGGCACCTCTGCAGACTACCAAGAGTTCATGAATAATAAGAGTATTGTCACCCGTTGTCTCCCCGCCCCCCCGTAAGTACTGGGACCAACACCACTAAAACCAGTAACCTTACACATAATGGATGGGGTCCAGTAGACCACAAAATCCACATGAAATTCCTGGGCCTTCTCAGGAACCATAAAGCACGCAATTGGAACAGACTCATAAAATTACATGTATAAACATTAAAGACAAAGTATTTAACATTTAATATGTATTACGTTACAGATAAAATATCTAAAAATGTAAAAACAAAGGTTTCTTTGTTACCCCAGTCACATTAATGGGACCTTTGCCAAAACGTTGTCCTCCAGAATGTCTGATCTCATTTGTTCTAGAAAGTTCCCATAGTGGCTGTACTCAAACCTCACAACAAACTTGATGTCGCTGTTCCAGCAAAGCACTTACCTCCACGGAGCCGATCTTTTTGGAGCGAGGCAGAGGAGATTTCCGGTGGATGTAGATGGGATCGGAAACCAGAGGCCGGAACATCATGAGGGCGCGATCCGGCTCGTCCCGCTTGACCGCGCTAGATTCCTCGTCGCTGTCGTTCTGGGATTTCTTCTTCGAGCCTTCGTTCTGCGTGCCGAGAAGTTCCCATTAAAGCCAACATCTGGCCACACGGCAGTGACACATTCATTAGTGTGTACGTGAAACCAGACAGCGCCAACAGCGGAAATTTCCGTCCGTGTCTCACTCGACCCAGAGGTCAGTCAAAAGCAAAACCATGAATATGCAACAGCAGTAAGATTGGCCCATTCCTTGACGTGCAATGTTCAGAGAACCTTTTAATTTTTACACACTGCAGCCAATCTTAACTAACACACACTGAAGTTTTTGTGTAAAGAATTTTAGGGTAGCCAGGGTTCAGGTAGCGACAAAAACCTATTGGAAGTTTTAGCACTAAGAATGAAACTAAGCTTACAAATAGACCAGTTGCGGGTGTAAAAGAGTTTTCCCTATAAGCTAAGAATGGATGCATATCTGATCCATGGCCTTCATCAGAACAATACGATGTAAGGTTTGCATGCCATGAAGACCTGGCCTACGGCTGGGTGAACATTCTGGCCCTGGTCAATCCTCTGCATTAGTCTCCCCGTTACCCTCTTACATAATAAATCAATGCTAATTAAAAATATTAATATTTTACCATAGGTATTAATTTAGGAAGCAAGAGAAGGAAAAGGAGGAAGATGAATGAGGATATGTAAAGAGCACTGAGCCCGAAAACAGAAAATGAAAATGGAAGCACGGCAACCAGCACCTCTCGAGACGCTGGTCTGTAGCCGAATCCCGATGGCAGATTTTTGTCGTCTTCGCAGCCTTTGGCCCCTGGGCTGAAATGCAGCTCGACGTGGAATCGCTCCTCTGACGAAGGGTCCTCCAGGCGAGACACAGCATGGGTGTGAGCAGCTAACGCAAGGCTGTTATGCTACTGTGCTATTATGTAATAATCGAACACAGACTGTAAACGCACCTTGTTTGGTTCCTGATACAGCATGATCACGATCTGCTGTTATGCTACTGTGCTATTATGTAATAATCGAACACAGACTGTAAACACACCCT